>CM076848.1:56098777-56387723 GCA_039519185.1 Astragalus membranaceus | reverse complement strand
ATTGTTGGAGCTCAGTCCTACCCTCACGCATAGCCGACCTTTGCCTTTGACGACAGTTGTAAATTTGTTTCACAACCGTATAGTTATCATCAGGCTTCATCAATTTCAGCTCATTCAGTATCAATTTTGGCCGAGTATGGTTCCTAGTCATTCTAGCCACTAGATCCTTCTCTTCTGAAGATAACCTACCAATGTACGGACGTCCTTCATGATAAGTAGCCATACCATGGTTATGAGTTCCATTCATAACCCTCAAAATCCATCCTCCAAGCTTCTTAATAAATTTCCCTTTCAGTCTGAACTGACAACAACATTTTCTAGTGTTCGTGCCTTCCTCAACATTTGTCTTGTAAGATCCAGCTTTATCACAAATCAACATGCAATATTGTTTACCTGATCGTCGTCCGGTGTCAGATCTTCCTATAACAATCACCATCCCAAGAGATTTTCCAACCGCACGCACCCACGTCAGCAGCTCCTCACGACTAGGGAATAACTGAAATTCAATTACTAAGTGTCAGTTAAATAAATTGAATAGTTCGCTAAAATTAAAACAACTAATTCATTATTACCGTATCCGTTTTGAACGAACTAGTAAAATCTTGGGATTCTACGACGTCAGTTGACATCTCATCTGCTACAGTTGGGATTATGCGAACACTGTTCGAACGGCCTTATGCGAACACTGTTCGAACGGCCTTATGCGAACACGTTCGAATGATGGTGTTCGAACCTAGCAAAGTCACACCCCATTAAACACTTGTTCGAACACGATCATTTGAACATGTTCGAACGACCCTGTTCGAACGGAGCGCGAATACAGAAAAAAAAATGGCGTGAAAAACTGAAAACAGAACCAAAATGAAAAAAGTTTGGTAGGGTTATTACCTTGAGCTAGTTGCCGATGTTGGGTAGTTGAATAGGAGTGAATGATGAAGGTGATGATGAGTGGGTTTGGAGTGGAGAGGGGGGGGGGAGGTTTGGGATTTTAGAGGGGTGTGTTGTGTTGAAGGAGAAGAAGAGGGAGAGGGGTAGAGGGGGAAAATCAATTTTAAGTGGGGTTAGTTTGGTAAATGTGTAGGGTGAAGGAGTGTGTTTTGAGTAGGAGGGGGTGTGGGGAAAGCAACAACCTTTTAATTCTAACGTCCAAGCCTGCGCAAAATCTGAAAGACGCAATTGTACTTTTGGTCCATTTAGTTTCAAAATGACGTGATTTTGATTCAAGTTCAATTGTTGAAATCAAGTAACTTAGTTTCCAATGTGGTAGCTAATTTAATACGCTTGTCATAGGTCGTGTGACCTTTTGATGCTGGAAGAGTGATGGAGCCATGGAGGTCCTAAGTCACGTTTTTTGAGTTTTATTTTAATTATAAATTGGGAAATCTCATCAAACTCGAATTGTAATTATAAGCCTACAAGATTTGCTCATATTCGTGCCTCATGCACTAGTGATCGCTCTCCACTCTCATTAGCCTAAGGTGTGCCAACGTTGGCCAAATCATTGTCCATACTCAACCAAGATCCACCAACCAGATCATCGCCCATTTGAATGAACCATCAACCCAATTGGGATGAACCATCAACCAGATCCCATGACGAAACCATCACCAGCTTGACTTAAACATGATCTGACTCAACGATAGCCTTCACCTGAGTTTTATTCATCATTTTCTTCTTCAACTTTTCTTCTCTTCTAGATTTTGTTGAAAGTTCCTTATTCCCATCTAGTTGAATACTTTTCATAGCTTTTGACCCGGACAATTTGACTGTGACTCGGTCACACAGTTGGGTCGAGTCTTAGCATATTAGTCATGCAGTTGAATTGGATCAACTTAGTACGACCTAGTCGGGTTAGCATTAAAAGTGGTGACCAGGGTTGGGTCTTGCGCACTTTTTTTTTAAACAAAAAGTAAAAACTACATCATTATGAACCTTATGGTTATGGATTTGAATTTGAATTCTTGAATTTAAAGAATGAGCTGATGAATTATGTTATTATTGTGTTGAGGTTTTTTTTTGAGATTTTTAAGGTGTGATAATTTTTTTTGATAGTTTTGTAATGTATGAATTAATACATGTAATGCCTGCTTTTATTATTTTTTAGTAGTGTTGGGTCATACAATCCGACCTCAGACTCGTTGGTCCGACCAGCAACCTAGTCCTCTAGCCAAATCGATGACCAGGTCGAACTTAATAACTGTGAAATTGTTTCATTTTCGTTTGTTTGTTTTAGGCAAAATATCTACCGAGGTCCCTTAACTTATTTTCAGGTAACGAATAGGTTCCTTAACCTTTTTTTTTGTAACGATTAAGTCCCTTATGTTTTAAAAATGTTGCACGGTTACCCTTTTTTGTAATTTCCGTTTAACTTTGTTAAAAAAAGGTTAAGTGGCTGACGGTGCTGACATGGATGTTGATGTGGGTAAACGGTGATGATGTGGCAGGTCCACTTAGAATTTTAATTAAAAATTAATTTTTTATTCAAAACTAAAAAATTAAAAGTGGGAAGGGTTAATTTATAATTGGGGGTATTAGGGGTATTCAAGTCTTTCAAGTGGAGAGGGGAAGTGGGAAAATTAAAAGTGGATGTGGAAATATAAAACCCCATCATATATAGAAAATCAGTTTCGCGCCATACTCCATAGTCCAGACCTCTGAAAGAAGGAAATGTACAGCGACTCACAGAACGTAGATGTTGAAGACGACGGCGATTCACGGTGGTGTTGCTCTCAAGGCCACCGTTCTTCTCTAAACCTACAAACACACCAAGGTGGCTCCATCTGCCTCGTTTGCTTCTCAAACCTCGTGTCTAACCCTCTCTCCCCAACCATCCATGTCTCCTACGCTCTTTCCCAACTCTCTCGATCACTCTCCATCCCTAATTTCCTTCACTCAATCATCACCTTCCACCCTCACTTCCTCATTTCCCCTCTCGTTGACGCCCTCTCCTCTTTCGACGATGAACCTATCGCCACACAGCTCATCCACCTCATCCTCACTCTCTCTGCCTCAGCCGATCCTTCCGTTTGCCGTGAATTCGTTGCTAGGGTTTCAGATTGCATCTCTTCGGGTGCCTTAGGTTGGAGTTCCCGTCAGTTGCACACGGTAAATTCATTTTTCGGTTTCCGATTTCAACTTCTCTATGTCGATTGCATTGCTAAATGCTAATGTACTTATCCTAAGCTCTCAAACTGAACAAATTTTACGGCTGACCTTAAATCTGTGAAGAATCGTACAAAATAAGAATCTGCCTAGACTCTAGTAATGATTATTCGTTACCCGTTAATAAAATGTTACTATAAAATGAATGAACGAAAAAATTTATGAAAGTTTCTGTTGTTCTGGTGCTTTTGAGTGCACAGCTTCACTGCCTAGGTGTTCTTCTGAATTGTGAGAAGGAGGATGATCTCCATGCACACATCAAAGATATATATAGCCTCATTTCTGTTCTAGTTACGGGCCTTCAGTTGCCAAGGTGAAACAATGTATTGAATGTTCTCAACTTGCTCTGCTGTTTTGACTTTTGAAATTTGCTTTACACTTTGTAAGTTTCCTATTTCCCCCGTGCAGTGAGGAGATTCGTGGAGAAGTCCTTTTTGTCCTTTATAAACTATCTGTTCTTCAGAGTACAACTGCAGAGGGGGATGGAAGTGATATGTTAATTCCTTTTTGTCCGAAGCTCTTATACCTGTTGGGGGATGTTCTCTTGAAGACTCAAAATGACGATGTTCGCTTGAATTGTATTGGTCCGTTATTAATTTTTCAATATTACTTCGTTGAAAAGAAAGCTAGACATTTCTTTGTTGGGTGTCCTTTTGTTTTTCCCTTTCTTAAGCCTATTTTGGACAGGCGGGATCAATAAGTGATTTCCTTTTTGTGTGCACAATTAAAGATGGTATAAAACAATAAACCTTTGCTATTAAGAGGCCAGGTGCAGTTAGTTACATGTTTAATGCATCACTTCTGATGACAATTTTATACGATAAATGTGATCGGAATGGTCGATTTCTTGCTAGCACCTCTCAGAAAAAGTATGCACTCCAATCCAGTTAGAAGTCAATTTAGCCATAGTTTGCATAATAGGTTTTAGTAAGATGATATGCAACTTACATTCTAGTCTTATTATGACTAACAGTCCATTATTACTCCCCAGCACTCTTGACTATGTTGGCTCGAAGACATTTGCTCAGGGAAGAATGTGCATATGATATCGGTAACATGTCTTTATCTGGTGAAGTTAATTTAAAAGAAACTGAAGATGGACCTAAGGGATCATCCCTGGTTAATCTGTTTGCTGAAGCCATCAAAGGCCCATTGCTTTCGTCAGACAGTCAAGTCCAAATCGCCACTCTAGATTTGCTCTTTCATTATTTGTCTTCAGTTGGAACATCAGACAATCATATTCGAGTCTTGGTGGAAGAAAACATTGCAGATTATTTATTTGAAATACTGAGATTGTCAGGTGAGAACTTCACGCAGAAATTGCCAAAGGCAGCTGTTCTTTTCCCTTGTATGAGATATTGATTTAGTTTATGGCCTCATTATCTGAATAAAGTTTACTCTATTCTAATTTACCTTGGCTTATACTTTCCCATTATAAGTGTCAATTCAAAACTTAATTTTGACCTTACTGTTATAAATGAAGCTTGCTAATTGTTTTGTTAATGAACAGAGTATAAGGATCCAGCAGTCAAGATGTGCCTTCAGGCTCTAGATCTTCTGTCAACTGCAGAGGAAGCCTTTAAACCAAGGCTTGTTGTTGGGTTTTCAACTCTGGTTCCAGTACTATGTTACGTGACTGAAGTTCCTTTTCATCCAGTCCAATACGAGACACTAAAGCTCATTTATGAATGCATTTCAGAGTGTCAAGGAGCTGTGTCGACATCTCAGCTAGAAGAACTGGTTCTTGTTTTGATCAAAATGTTTAGGAAGCATTCGGATGGAGAAATGGGCATGATTCCAGAGACCTTTATAGTGGCCTGCTCAGTATTTGAGGCTCTTATGAGATCTCCATCTTGTAATGGAGCTTTAGATCTGTCAAAATCAATCGAGGAAGCAATCAAACAAGCTATTTTAGCTTGTCTCTATGTCTCTGAAAGGAATATGAACCAAATTTTGCAATGCTTGTACCTACTTAAAGAGGCATATTCCTACAGTCATGAGGGAAACTCTTCTAACTCTAGCAAACAAGAACTTAGAAGCTGCATTCTAGATATATGCAGAACACATTTACTTCCTTGGCTTGTAACGGGCATCAGTGAAATGGAAGAGGAAATTGTCCTGGGTTTACTGGAAATTTTCCATTCAATACTGCTTCTGCACTGTAGTAATAATTCAATGGAATTTGCAGAGACTCTGATGTCATCCTGCTGGTTTGGTTTTTCGTATGGATGTCTGGGATTGTTTACAGGAGATAGGATGAAACATAGAATATATTTGTTACTCAGTTCACTCATGGATTCTCTATTGGGTAATGACTCTGGACAACCAATTAGAGATGCTGCTTTACACCTGCCTTCTGACCCTGTCGATTTACTCTTTCTGCTGGGACAAAGAAGTACTAGCAGTTTAGATTTTCCTTCTTGTCAATCTGCTGCTTTGCTAATTATGTACACCAGTTCACTATATGATGAAAGGTAGTCTACTTCCAAATTGATTTGATTCCCATTACCCTCATGGACATTTCTTTCACATTATTCTCACTAACGGTTTTCTGACTTTCATTGCCAGACTTGCAGATGAGAAATTGGTTTTAGCTTCTCTGGAACAATATATTCTTCTTAATAGCAGTGATCTTCATTGCCGGACAACTGATAATTTGACAGTGACACGACTAGTGAATCTTTACAGTTTGTTGAGGGGTCTTGGCAATATGAGCTACCATGTTCACTACAGTCGAGAAGCTGAAGAGGTTATATTCCAGCTGATAAACAATGGTGCATGGGATTTACTTTCTGCAAGAATTCACACAGTATCATTGAAGTGGTTGTTTCAACAACAGAGTATAATCAAATCATTGTGTCATCAGATTTTGAAATTCTGCAGAAGCTATACCTTGGAAAGGGGAGACATAGTTATCGGAAACAGTAACCAAACTATAAATGTACAGACACTTGCGGAGTTAGTATCAACTCAAGATAACTATGGAGCTAGACTTTTCGTATGCTTACTGGCACAGCTCTTTGAAGAAAAAGGCCAGGAACATGACATAACTTCTGTTCTAAATCTCATGGCAACTATGATTCATGGCTGTCCAACTGCTTCTGACCAACTATCTTTGCATGGAATAGGGACAGCAATCAGAACATGGTGCTTCTCGACAACAACTTTTATGTCCATCTTGATTTTGGTTTTCAACATTTTGAGTTCAGTGCATCCTCAAACACTATCAACTGATCAGAGTTGGGCTGCAGTATCCATCAAGGTAAGTAGACGTCTAACTACGCACATTGCACCCCCTTTTCAAACACTGAAATGTTAGTATATAAACTTGTTAGAGATTATATAAATTTAGTTACTATCATTATTAGAAACTTCCATTTGCGGCCTCATTTTCCTCTTAGAGTGGCTTCCTGGCCTCTCTAGTCTCTACTTTTGTCTAGTTAGACTACAATTTTGGTCCTTCCGACTTACTCTTGATTTTCTAATTTTGTACTTCTCGGTATTTATCAGACTAAACGTGGTCTCAGTCTGTAACCCCTCCGTTTGATCCAGGACATTATCAAGTTGTGTTGACGTGGCTGTCATTTGCCCAATTTAAAATTCAAAATCCTGAATGTGAATATCCTGAAGGGTGTTATTTGGCCTCCAGTTTATAGTTATAGGCAAAGTAAAGCCGTAGACTATATGGTAAACCATAACTGATATGTGGAAATCAAAGCTCATATATGGAAGTGTGAACTGTATGACATTATAAATAAGTAACAAGTCACAAACTATAATTTGAGGATTGATTACATGAATGAGTTTGTAACATTGGAACTAAATTGACAAATCTAAAATACAGGAAACAAAAAGAAGTCGATTCTGGCAGAAACATTGTTATACGAGGTGAAATGCAAATATTGTACTCTGATGCACAATAATTCCGAAACCTAACGAACCCTAAACCTAGTAGATGGCACTGATTCGTTCAACGATTGATCTAACAGCACGTCACCACTTCTGCAGGTGATAGAGTACTCTATTCCACCCAAAAAAGCCGACATCTTAAGTCAAGAAAGTCTCTTCGTGGTTTGCATTCTGTCCTTGATTTTGCATCTTTCCACCAATAAAGCACTTGAAGAGACTTCAAAGAACATTCTCTTTAATACTTGTTTAATCTCCGTGGTCAATACTGTAGTCTGCGCAGCTTCTTCAAAAGGACCTGCTTTGGTTGACCTTGACGAGGGAACAAGCACCGGAGAAACTTTAATATTTGTGCTTCTGCTTCATTACTTTGCTGTAAAAAGGTAAGCCGGATTGCATCAGGAATAAATAAAAGTATGTGTACCCTCTTCTAGCAAACCAATTGTAGTATGAACAATTTCAGCTCGAGCGGAGAAATTCATCAAAAACTAGATAAATTAATAATTTGAAAGAGAACAGAATTTAAAAGAGAACAAAATTTTGCTTAGCTTATTTTAATTAGATAAGTATCTTGTTTTGGCAAAAAAGAAAGTTCAATAGAGGTATTGAAAGCTAGCAAATATAATAGAAAGTTGAATATATTAAGATGAGAATATGGAGGCAAAAGTTTTCATCCATAATATTAAGTTGTCAATGCTAAAATTTTTTGTTCCAGCTTGCATGCTATCCTTCCAGGGTTTGTGGATTGGCAAAATTTCCTGGTTTCAACTAATTCATCAGAGCCACTAGCCTTCATAGGCATCCGTTGTCATGACTTGTGCAGACTTCTACATTTTGGTTCTCCCGTGATCAAGCTTATTGCTTCTTATAGCCTCTTAGAATTGTTGAACAGAATATCAGATCAAATAAACAGTAAACATGAAGAGTTGAAAGGTACCGTTGGGTACTTGAAGTCCATAAGGAGTATATTGGAAGGGCTGGTATTTTATAATGACCTGAGAGTGGCTACAAATTGTGCCCTCTGCCTGTCAATTCTTCTGCGATGGGAAAATATGGTTAAGGAAGAAGCAGAACTGTTAGGAACGAGCAGTTGGTGTAGATTGATTATAGAGGAGATGACAGTATCTTTGGCAGCTCCTGCTTTAGCATCACAATCATTCATGAACAGTCAAATGCCTGCAGTCCTTGTAGCTATTGCGTTGCTGAAACTGCATAAAATCCCCCAATGGATGAGATCTGTGTTTAATAATTCATGCATATCTGGCATACTGGAGAACCTTGCTGCTACTAAATTGACCCCGGAGATTTTGGTTTTATTTCGAGAACTACTGAAATCCGACTTCTTAAGTACTGAGCAAATTGCAACTATAAATCAAATGCTCCAGGTAACTCTTGATCCTTTATCTAGGTCTGTACGATATGTACTTTTTAATTTATATTTGTTAACTACATACAAAAATTCTTCCATGTGCATCTAATCTAAAAGGTCTATTGATAATGATTTTTTTTTGGTTGCAAGTCTATTGATAATGATAATCGGTGAGTTAGCAAAAGAAAAATATGCGTAAAATTTAGGCGCACAAACACATTTCAGAAATATGGTTTACACAGTTATGCCTTTTATGATATTCACAGGAATGCAGAAAGCACATGGACACTAACAATGATCAAGATGGCCTCCCAAATAAACCGATAAAGAAGGTCCTCACCACACCATATGATCTTGGTGACGTTTGTCGGTATCTCATTGACTTGATGTCATCAGAGACATATTTAGATTTGGATTCCTCGGGATTTCATATGGGCAGTAGGAGGCTCTTAAAAGAAATTAGAGGTATTTTTCAGTACCTTGACTGTAGATGACGATAGCTGTAGATAGCTTTAGTGTTAATAAAAAAACTCTAATTCATTGGGCGCTTGGATCTGACCACTGATAAGTGATAAGAATGGTAAGCACATCGGGAGTCGTGACATACTAACAAAATGTAGTACTGACTATCTAGACTCAGGTCTTGATAAACATCTAAATGTATCGATTCTGGTGGGCAAATGGAAATACATTTTTTTTTGGTGAACAAATGGAGATACATTATACATATAAAACTTAATTACATTTTTTGTTCTTTTAGCTTGAATTATGTGCAATTTTATGTTAAAATCACTTATTTGTAATCTTAAAAAGGGTGGCCTTAATCAGGATGTTTTTTATTCTTAAAAATTAGGCTAAAATGTAATTTTAGCCCTTTAAGTTATTTATTTGCTCCACTTTGGTCCTTTAAGTTTTTTTTTTCTCAATTTGGTCCCTCAAGTTTCAAATTTGTTACACATAAGTCATTTTCGTCCACCTGACTTAACAGTTGATGACGTGTCTGTTATGTGCTGACGTGCCACCTATTGACGCGGAATATATATAATGACGTGCCACCTATAAATGATTCATCTGTTTTTTGTGTTGTTTTACCTTTAAGTTTGTCTTTTAGGTTGTGTTTTGATGTAATCCTAATTACGTAATCCCATTTATGTAATTCAAATGATATTTTATTGGCTTTTTTAATTTTTTTAGGTTGAGTTCACTTAATAACACAACACAAAAGATCAAAATGAAACAAGATGACATACTTAAAAGACCAAATTGAAACGGATATAATGAAATGACCAAATTGAAACTACAACACATACTCAAAGGATCTAATTGAAATTGTAGCATAAACCTAAAGGATCTAATTTACCCATAACACAAGTCACGCTGTTTGTGTTCATAAAAATGCAGTTTCAGCCAAAACATGCCCAAAACAGATTGGGGATCCAAAACATATTCAAAGGCAACCAGGTTAGTATAATTCATCATGTTTAACATCTTTTTTATTTTGTTCATTATGTGTCTTTTTGTTCATTTTGTTTGGCCTGGTTTTGTACACATGCAGGTAAGCCCAAGAGGCCTAGGAACAAGGATCCAAGTGAAAATGCAAATGACACAATAAATGTCACTAAAAAAGGCTTGCCAAATAGATGTAGCATATGCAAGCAGAGTGGTCACAAAAGGTCCTCTTGCCCAACAGTCCCACGACCCCCACCCCAATCTACAACAGAGGTCCCAATTGAAACACATGCACAAACTGAAACACGCCAAACTGCCACACATATTGCACCAAAAATTGCAACAACCCAAACTACCACAATCCAAACTGCCACACATGTTGCACTAGCCACAACCCAAGCATCACAACCCAAACCCAAATCTGCACCAAAAACCAAACGTGCACCCAAACTCAAACCTACACCTAAACCCAAATCTGCATCACGACCCAATTCTACATCAAAAACCAAATCTGCACCACAATCTTCATCACAACCAAAAGTTACTAGGCCAAAAACATTGGGTTTGTCAAAAGCAAAAAAATCCAACTCCATTGCAGTCATCGGAGGCACATCCTTTACAGCTGCTCAAGCTCCACATTAGGCAAGAAAAAGTTTCAGGCCCAAGATGTCAACCTGGAGGAAAGAAGTAGACACTTAATGTTTAGGATCTTTTTTTAAAGTTTGTAATTTCCAAAAGACTTAAATATATGTTTGACTTCTGCAAATATGACCATAATCCATTTAGGCTCCTGTAAAAAAAGTTTTAAAATGGCCGTTGAGCGTTACAGTTAAGCTCCTCTGTTAACTTTCCATCCAAAAAAACTGACGTGACTAACGGAGATGACATCAGCATGACATCATCAATGATTAACAGAGAAAGATTATCGTTTTTGAATCGTGTCAATATTTCTCTGTTAATTATTCCCTTTTTTTGGAACAATCTAAAGCGGAACAGAATCATTTCAATCTTTATCTGTTAATGTCATGCTGTGGTCATCTTCGTTAGCCACATCAGTTTTTTTTTTGATGGAAAGTTAACAGAGGGGCTTAACTGTAAACGCTTAATACTTGCAAGGGCCATTTTTTTTTAAAAAAAATTGCAGGGGCCTAAATGAATTATGGTCATATTTGCAAGGGCCAAGCATATATTTAAGCATTTTCAAAAATATTTGTTGTCCATGTTTAGTATCTATTTTGGATATTTGGATATCTTTTGGGCTTGTTTTGAATATGTTTTGGATCCCCCAATCTGTTTTGGGCATGTTTTGGTAGGATCTGCGTGTGTATGAACACAAACTGTGTGGTTTATGTGATGGTTAGATTAGATCATTTATGGCTTATGTGATGGTTAAATTAGATCATTTATGTTTATGCTATAATTTGAATTAGATCTTTTAAGTATGTGTTGTAGTTTCAATTTGGTCCTTTCATTATATCTGTCATGTTTCAATTCGGTCCTTTAAGTATGTCATCTAGTCTCATTTTGGTCCTTTGCGTTGTGTTATTAAGTGAACTCAACCAAAAAAAATTAAAAAGTCAATAAAACATCATTTGGGGTGCGTTTGATTTGCTAAAAAATAAGGGACTGGACTGGACAACTCCACTTGTACCTTGTTTGATTTGAAAAACTGTTTATGATACTGGACTGCAATGGGGGGCAAGGGACTGGACAAAACCCCAAATTTCTGTCCCTCACACAACCACAGTACAACTTTCTGTCCCACAATACAACTTTCTGCCGACTCCAAAAATTACAAAAATACTATTTTTATTTCATACTCAATAATTTCTCTCTCTCTCTCTCTCTCTCTCTCTCTCTCTCTCTCTCTCTCCTCTTTCCTTCTCTTTCCCCCCCATTATCCCTCTCTTTCCTCTATCCTCTCTCTCCTCCTCTCCCTCCTTTCTCATTCTCCTCTCCCCTTTCTCTCTCTTCTCTCTCTCTACATCCCATCTCTCATCTATATATCTTCTCATATCATTATCCCCTCTCTCCTCTATCTCTCCTATATCATTCTTATCTCTCCCTCTCCGGTCTCTCTCCTATATCCTTCTTATCTCTCCCTCCCTCTGCCTCCCATCTCTCTTTGTATATATTCTCATACTATGGCCTCTCTTTCCCTCTCCCACTCCCTCTCTCTCGTATCCTCTCTCTCATATTGTTTTCACTATAATTTTCTAATTATATTATAAATTATGTTATATAAAATCACTATAAACCGCATAAATATATTTATAGTAAATTATACATTTTTTTGCTTGTGTTGTCCAGTGTTTCAGCAAAAAGTGTACTCGACAACATGTTGTCCAGTACTGTACTGTCCAGTCCAGTACTGTACTGTTCAGTCCAGTACTTATCTGTTTGCAAATCAAATGGACCCTTGAATTACATAAATGGGTTTACGTAATTAGGATTACATCAAAACACAACCTAAAAGACGAACTTAAAGGTAAAACAACACAAAAAATAGATCAATCATTTAATTAACTGCAATGAAACTTAAAGGACTTATTTGAAACTAAATAAAAACTTAGAAGACCTATTTGACATTAAATACAAACTTATAACTTAAAAGGACTAAAAGTGGATTTTAACCTAAAAATTAAGCACATTTAGTCTAGCTATCAATTTTACTCTATTTAAAATAATTAAATTCTTATTTTCTATTCAAATATTTGGAGGTTTATAATGGATTTGAGATATGAAATACTTAGAGAAATTCACAAACAAGAAATTTAGTGAAATTGATAAATTTTGTAGGATGAGGGATTATGAGAGGAAGAGGAAAAGGTTCGTATTTTTTATTGAGTGAAATGTAATATTTTGGTAGGATAGTCTTAACTGGAAAAAAAAAAAACTTTAATAATTTAATCAAATCTAATTTTTGAATACTTTGAGTAGAGTTTTTTTTTGAAGTAGAGTAGAAAAATAGATAGAAGAAGAGTAGCAAATGGACTCAATTGTAACAAAATTTGAGTGAATTCACTCAGTTATTGTGGCGATCAATTGGCTAGAAAGATTAACGTGCATTTAAACGTGTGTGTGCATGCAAGCGTCATAGACGATGTCTCACTACAAATCAAAGTATCCCACTCATTAGTTATAAAAAAAGATAGACACTCATCTTACTACGACTCATTAATCTTCCTCTATTGGACATTGTTGGAAAGGGATATGACACCATAAATAAATGTGACAATGAATATTAATTGTCCACCTCTCCGAGTAGCTAATGTCGGGAATCTCAGACGGAAACCAAAAAAATGCAGCAAAAATTCCTATTGAAGGATCCTTGCGAATGAAAATGATTTCAGTTTTACCTCTCGCATAGCAGAATCGGTGTTTGACGTTGCAGATTATTTTTTTGTATTGTCTGAATTTGATCAAACGGTCTAGAATGTGCTAACTGCATGCATTTATGACTGCATATAATCCAAATTCGAGTTTATAGTTATGTTCCTTGGGACAAAATTATCAAGAGCGAAAGACCAGGCCTTAAGATAGGATTGAAAGCCAGACTAAAATAATAACTGAAGATTCTCAACATATACAACCAGAATATTGGGAGACTAGACTAGGGTTAGCAAAAGACCTGATTATGTACCTAAACTCTTCATTGGCAGACTAACTAAAAACATATAACAATGTAAAAAGTGTCGAGAACCAGAGTTAGAGTGGGCAGCAACAGGATGTTATCGTAATCTTCTAGCTTTGCTGAACATCTGCAGATGAGCAACACACAAATTGTATCCAGTTTGGTCTTCCCTTCACTTTCTTATTTTGTCTCTTAGTGCCTGAAGCGTATCTTGCAGGGGAGTCCCATTCTTTTCCATTCTTTCCATTAACAGCTTGAGTGGCAGGTGATTCGCGACCCAGAATGGTCGAGTTACCAGTTGTCAATCCAGAACCACTATTTTTTTGATGCACTGATTTTCGTTCTAATTTTGGGGACTTTGGCTTCATCTTATGGGAAGCTTCACCCAATAGCGTCCTTAGAGGTGTATGTTGCTTACCGGGGCTCCAGTTTGTTATCTCAGCTATTTTTTCTTCATTCCTCTTTCTCCCTTGAGACTCATTGGTAAAGTGAGTTATGGTGGGAAACCAAGCAGCCTGCGAAGAAGAGGCATGTTCGTTCGCTTCTGTCCGCTTATGGACTTCAGACGCAGCAGCTTTTAGACCAACCACTAGTCCAGGTTCAACCAATGTCATGAAAGATGGCGGTTCAAACAACTCTGATTTTTCACATTGCTGTCTATGTGATGCAGTCTTTGGGTCCTTCGAGCCGAACTTTGCTGCTTCTGTTGATGATAAGCCTGCACCAATAACAGCTTGCACACATCAGATTGCATGGAGACAACTGTTTGATATAAAAAAATGTAAATCAAATGAACATTCCCTGAAAAATGGGTTTGAGTTATTCTGTTGATGATAAGCAATGTACACTTTTTGCAAGGCAACAGATATTAGAGGACTTTTCTATAGCACAAGGTGCATTCTGCTATAAAGTGAATGTATATACCTGAAACTGAAGGAGAGTCTGAGTCTCCTTTGAAACTAAAACTATCAAAACAGCTACCAGGTTCAACTGAAGTGTGAATTGCAGATGAAGCTAGTTTATCCTTGTAAACAGGCACATCAGTGCATCCAAACATTTTCTTGCCAGGCTCTCTATCCCGTGCATCTTCAACAACAGAAATGCATTGAGCAGGCTTCACTATTAGTTCTTCATCCGCTTTGATGTCTTGCTGAGCACCTGATAGTGGATCTCTATCTTTGCACTCTACACCTTTTCGAGTACTTATAGTCCTATCCATTACAACCTCTGAAAGAATGGGACATTCAAAATTACTGTTAGCATACTTAGACAGTGAAGTATCTTTCGCGATGGGCCCTTCCTTATATTGAGCATCTGTTATATCACATTTTTCAATTTCACCCATATGCAAACCACTTGATGGTTTGACTTCCAAATGCAGGTTACTGGGTTGTTTAGTTTTTATGCCGATTCCAACATTAGCTCCTCTACACCTGCCATCCACAGCCACATTGTCTATTTCCTTTATTTCTTCATCCACAAGGTCAATATTATTCTGCTCCTTCATGCTACTATCCAAAACATGCACATCCTTGAGGACCTCTCTTCTTTCACTCAGTTGACTTTGGTTGGTGAGAAAATTATTTTCTCCTACAAAAGAATCCTTCAAGTCACGCTTTTGTTTTAATCCTTCAGATGAATGTAGGCTTGGAGAATTTTGTAAAGATACTCCTTCATGTTCTTTAACATCTTCATACTTATTCTGAGGATGCTCGTTATCAAGTTCATCATCCCACAAAGGATATGTAAACACATTAATATTTTCTTCTTTCTTTTCCTGCGACATCTTGACATCACTAGAAGTAGCATACTGTGTTATATCTGCAGACTCTACCTGAACACCATTTGTGGAACCGTTTATGCTTTGAGTAGAATTTACTTCAAGAAGAAGTTTAATTTGGGGCATCACATCAGCATTGTTCTTTTCATTCAAACTAAAAGCTCCATCAGCCACTGGGTTAACCATATCAGTAGCTGCTAACTTAGGCACTCCCTCACATGTTTCCACCCACAGAGTTTTCGGAAGAGACCACGATCTCAATCATGTCTGTGTTTGATTTGATCTCAGATGTCAAACTGCAATCCACATTTTCACTTGCACCTGCAGCTGTGAAACACATTATCAAAACAGGATAAAGAACCAGCAAAATAACAAATTTTAGACTGCAAATTCTTATTACAAATTCAAGTTTCAATTCACCCTAAGTTATAATGCATACCTGTTTCTCAAAATGAACATTCACAATCATATAAGAAGTACTTAAGTATACTAGAGTAGGTGGTTCAGTGTCCAAGCGAAAAAATAGCATGTAACTGGTGATAAAAATGAAACTGCTGATACATCAATCACGAGCTTTCATTTAATTTACAACTTACCATTAAAATCATTGTCCCAAGAAAACCTTGAAAACTCTGGATATTTTATGTGGACAAGTTCCACATCAGTAGCAGACTCCAAACTATCTCGCAAAGGATCTCTAACTCCCGGACTTAATGCACCATCTGAAAAGTTTGCAATTGCATCTAAAAACACCTCATCACCTGATCTAGTTAAATTTTCTCCGGTTCCTCCACGTTGTTTATCATTTTCACCAGTATCCAAGGAGTTTGGAACCATGTCAACTGACAAAACCAAAGCCTAAAAACATGATCAGATTGACAAACAAACTTCTGTTATATTAAAATTAATGCACTATTCCTACACAATAATATGGAAAAAATAGGTCTTTTTTTACCAACATAGTTTAATGTTGTAGACTGTAGATTTGTAGTATAATTTCAACATGGTGTAGAAGAACAAGAAGGAAAAGAAAACAATATCTTTCTGAATACTAATAACGTGAAACATAGTATAATACAATCTTAAGAAGTGTGCGACTTGCCTTGTGTGTTGCAATCATCATCAAAAAGGTGTTCATCATCTGAAGCGTTCAAACGGTTTTGGCTCTCTGAAACTAACAGTTTGCAGCCTTCAATGGTTCCACAGATTTTCTTGTGAGCGCGCCTTTGTTTGGCACTCGGGTGCGGGTTCGGGAAAAGCCATCCACATTTGTAACACACATAAGCTCCATGACCCTCGTGTCCTGTAAAATCAAGAAACCACCGTAAAAAACTTCTTGAAAAAATGGAGGCAAAAAAGTGACAATAGAATATAGATATAGGAAAATGACAATGACAAACGAATAAGGACAAAGACTTTTCCACCGGAAAAGTAAGCAAGTCAACGAAGCGACAAAACCCAGAAAAAGAAACAATAAGAAATGAGAATAGAATATAGTAAAAAGAAGATAGAACTGAAGACCCTTTTAAAGAAAAGTCACCTTGAGTATGAGTTCTTGCTTGTTCTTGGTTATCCATACCCGAAACTAAGGCAGTGAATCACGGAAAGAAAACCGAGTAACTAAAATAATGGGCTAGAAATTCAAAAATCAGAGAAAAATAAGAAGACTTGTTAGGAGAGTAAAGAATCAAAAGAGAGCAAAGGTTGGGAGAGTAAGGTGGTTAGAGTAACGGTAGTAGACACTAGACAGAAGAAGGGGTGCGCGCGACTCATGAGAACTGTGAAAGAGTGTTTGCCTTTGCCATTGCTCATATCGCTGCACACGCTCATGTCTTCTCATGTACATCATGCGTCAAAGATCAAAACCACACACCCAGTGACCAGTAGTCCACTAATGACTTTATTTATCTTCTTTTTCCAATTTTTCAATAGATTTAATTGATGAGTTTCATTTTATGCCAAATTCTTAACTACCCTTCTCAATTAATTGATGAGTTTGACCAAGCGAAAACCTGATCACTTACACTAATTGATATACACGGTACGCTGTTGTAAAATTTTTAGACAATTATCCATTATTTTTTTATAACTTATCATTTTGTGATTGACTAATGTTGTAAAAATGTTGTACATAAACTATATGTATAAATTAGTATTAGTATTTGTAATTTGTTATGAAATTATAAATACGTTTAAAGTTTTAAAATGTAATAAAAGAAAAAGGAAAAACTCGATAAAATGCAATATTTCAAATTTATTAAAATAGTTTTGTTGCAAAAAGTTTAAAAAAAGTCGGTATCTTCTTATAATATTAATAATGGAGTAAAAATTGGGGGAAAAAATGAGATTTAATATAAAATATGCACCCCCATTGGGGCTCCCGTTGGCGCTCCCGTTGGCGCTCCTGTTGGTGCTCTCGTTGCTGCTCCGTGCTGCTCACAAAAAAAAACAAATGAGATTTAATTATTGATTTTTTAGAAAAAATAATTTTGAAATTTTTGCTAGCGGTATCGTTTTTTTTCACAATTGGTAGTGGTTAAATTAATTGATTTTAGTAGTTTGAGTAGATTATAGTAAATAGTAAATTCAGTCCTACCACTCCGCATCTCAATCAATAGCGCGCTAGACTTGTTGCATCAGTGGCACGCGGCAAAGAGACGAATTCTACCCAGGTAACATCTCATCCCCAAGGACTTGCGACGGCAGTGCATTGGACTAGACCTGATGCTGGTTATGTTAAGTGTAATATAGATGCAACTTTGTTCAATGACGACAGATTCAGGATTGGTCGCTGCATTAGGAACACGAATGGTGCGTTTGTAAAGGCGAAGCCAATTTGTTTTAACGGCAACCCACAACCTCAGGAAGCGGAAGCGCTGGGTCTCTTGGTAGCGATACATTGGTTACATTTTGATCTTGGTTACAAAACGGTAGTTGATGGTATTAGCGGAAATTGTAACTATGTAACTGAATACGAAACTATCTTGAGAACTTGCAAATCTTTATTATCTCATTTACCAAACTATAGGGTTAGTTTCATCCGGCGGCAAGCGAACCACATCACTCACTCTCTAGCTAGAGCATCTTGGCAATATGCTAGCTCTCATACTTTTGATTGTATTCTCACTTGTATTGCGAACTTGATTTACAATGAAATATTGCAATAAGTTTCTTTTGGTCAAAAATAATAATATTAATTTTATGTAGTTATTGATCTTTTACAAAAAATAAATTAAAAAAAGACTTTTTTTTGAAAAAAATATGACAACGCGCGTCAGCGCAGCAAGCGGCAGGCAGCTGTCATACCCCAATTTTGTCCGGCTTAGGTCAAAACCCTAATTTTCCTACAAAAATACATAGTTTCGGAGGTGTGGCATTATTTTGAAAGGTGAGAAGTGCTATGGGCATGCATTTTTGAGTCTTGAAAGGCATTCCAAAGTTTTTGAAATCATTTTTAGGGTTGGAACGCATTTTTCGGGCAAATTAGGGTTTTAGAGTCAAAAAGGGTATTTTGGTCAATTATAACGTTTTTTTTTTCCGCTTTCAAAAAGGCTCAAAAATATGTATAATTAAAAATAGAAATCTGAAATTAAAATAAAAAAAATGAATAACAAAATAATATTGGATGCTTATTGTATTTTTAGAATTAGGGCTAATTCCTTTTAGGTGCTTTTTGCTTTTATCCATTTTTGGCTAAAGTAAGCACTAATTTTACAAGCAAACCACCTCCCTCACTCCACCCTCACTTCAGCCCCCATCAAGTGCACATCACAAAAGCCTTTCATCATTTCTTTGACAAGCACACCTTTGAGTCCAATAACATTCAATACACAACATATTTGTTACCTCCTTTTTCTCTACACCACTAAATACACACTAGTTTCTTTACTTCCCTCTCACAACTTTAAACCCTAGCACACCAAAAACCTCCCTTTTTCTCTCCCAAAACCGTGGCCTCCCTACTCCCTTCCTTCATCCATTTTTTGATTTCCTCTTCACCCAAAACACCACCATCTCACTTCATTCTCATCCCTCTTTCATATATCTTCTCCATTTTCCATTCAAGATCAAACATCATCATCAAGGAAGGTTTTCATCAAGCTTTTTTTGGGTTGGAGTTGAAGTTCCTTGGAGGTTCTTGTTGATTTGGTTTCTATTTTCTTCATCTCATTGCATTTTCTAGCTTGGATTTGAGGTAAAAACTTTCAAACCCTTGCATCATCTTCAACCTTTTTGCATTAAAACCCATTTTCCTCTTCACTTTGCATTTCACATATCATCATCATTTTGTTTAAAATGTAGCTTGTTGTTGTTGGTGAGAGGAGCCTTAAACACTATTGACAAGCACTTAGGGAGGCTTGGGTGTTTAAGGTGCCTCTCACTCTTGAATAAATTGAGTCATGTTGTTTTGTGTTGATTTTTTGCATTTGTTGTGAAATAAAATTGTTGTTTCATGTGTTGTTTGGTTCGCATATCCTATTAAAGTTAGCTTTAATTTGATTTTGTTGTTTCTCTTTGCCTTGATGGGGCTTAATCATGTTGTAGATATTTGATTTTAGTGTTTTCATGCTTAGATACTTTGTTTAGGTTTGCAAATTTCTTTTCTCACATAGATTTCGCAAAAAGTAAAGAGTTTGAGAATAAATGTTGATTTGAGGTTTTAGTGTTTAAATTATGTGATTAATTGTTCCTAAATCTTGTTAGTATCTTTTGCTTGCTTGATTTTGGGAGTTTGATGAATAAATTTATGGTTTGACTATGTATTGGTTTCGCAAGTCATGAAGAATAAATAGAGTTTTTATATGTTTGCTTATTGTCTCAAGTTGATGATAGGCAATATGATTCTCACTTGTGCCTAGTGCACCTTGCCTAAAGTGATGAGGATTGTTCTATATGATTCAACCCTTTTAGTTTATATGTTATTTAAGTTGATGATTGGCAAGAAGATTCACACTTGTGCACTTGCGCACACTAATTTAAGTGTTGAGGATTGACCAAAGTGATTCAACATGCTTTGGTGTTTTGATTGTTAAGATGACTTGCTTGTTTAGGGTTTGCCAATGATCATGCTTGAGGCTACTCTTTTGAATTCATTTGTGCCTACCACTTCCTTGTCTACTCCCATGTGGAATCATTAATACTTAGATAGGCCCATTCCTCACATTGCATCTTCCACTAGATGTGCATTTAGGTTCCCTTGCGTTTTGTAGAAATATTGGAGTATGGTTCTCGCCTAGCATCTTCCACTAGATGCGCATCTAGGTTCAATCTTGCCCACTCTTGTATTTTTGCTTAATGCCCAATTCAAGTTCCTTCTTTGCCTATTTATGTGTTGTGGTCTAACATGTGTAGTCTAGGCTAATATTTGCTCAAGAATTCAAATGAGATTATTGTTTGCCTAAGGATTCGATTTGCATTCATTGCTTTCTTTTCTAAATGGCCTAGCATGAAAATGGTGACTAGTGACAATCACCCATAACCTTTGTTAGTTTGGTTGTCCTAAGAGCCTAAATTACAAAAAAAGGATGTTTTCATATGCATAAGCTACTAGTGATAATCACCCATAACCTTTGTTAGTTTGATTATCATGAATGCTTTCAATTTCAAAAGATATTTTCCTAAGCACCAAAAGTCATAGTAAGTGTTAGTGATGATCACCCATAACCTTTGTTAGTTTGATCATCACGAATGCCCTTTACTTTTCAAAACCGAAGCAAAAAGACTTTCACTTTCAAGGCTCGTTAGAACTACGTCGCTTTGATTCCCATTTGGGATACGTAGGAGCGAGTCATATTCTCGTCAAGCGCAATCATAAAAAGTTTAGCATTTAATTTGCATAACAAAAAGAAAAGAGTTATTTTCATAACAAAAAAGAATCACTTTTGCAAGCCAAGATCATTTTCAGAACGAAGACCTTTTCCTCTCTAAAAACATTTTCAACCCATCGTCGCTAGCGGCTAATCAGAACCTTTGTTCGTCTAGCCATTGGTGGCGATGTCTTTTTCCCAAAAGAACAACGAGCGATGATCACTCATAACCTTTGTTAGTTTTATCATTCGTGCCAATCAATCTCTTTCGAAAACCACTTTCAAAAAAGATAATAAAAATGAGTTGTTATCGATAGTCCATCAGAACCGTTGTTCGTTTGACTAGCGGTATAACTCTCTTTTTTGAGTATTTAGTAGTGATTCATCATAGCCTCTGCTAGTTTAATCATTCGCTAATGCTCGTCCTATTTCAAAACTCACTAAAAAAGATAAAAAACAAAAACTTTTCAAAAAGACAAAGAAGAACTACGTAGCTTTGAGTTCTCCATCGCACCGGGAGATACGTAGGAGCGGGCCTTGTCCCGTCAAGCGCTTTTTTCTAAAAAACCATTTTTCCCCTTTTTTTCATAATAAGTAAAGATTTTCATTAAGAATTTTTCAATAAGAAGTAGAGAGGCAAAATTAAGTATTTTCAAGTCAACACACTAAAACCACACATTTAATTAAAGGTTCCCTCTCAGTAGAGAGGACGTGTGGGGTGCTAACACCTTCCCTGCGCGTAACCGACCCCCGAACCCTATTCTCTAGTTTCGCAAGACCAATCGCTTTCCAAAAAAGGTTTTCCTAATATTTTCCTTAATAAATATTGGTGGCGGCTTCATTGTTTTAAAAAGTTGTGAACGAGGAAGGTTCTCCCTCGGGGACTTTTTCGGGCGCAACAGCAGCTTTTGCTGCTTTTTTTTTGCAGTTGTTGTCAGTTTTTTTTCTCAGCTTTTGTGCAGTTTTTTTGTCAGCTTTTTCTGCAAAAGTGGCAAAATGTCTAAATTGCCCAAAAAATGGGCACGTCGTGCGCAAGTGGTATGTCTAAAAATGTCAATTTACTAGCATATACTCCTATTATATTAGTATTAGATTAGATTAGATATTAGATAAATTAGATAGATTACATTTTTTATCATTGGTTTTGGACACTCAGCAATTGTATAAGTGGACTATTTCTGACATTTTGCTAGCATATGAATTGATTATACTATAGCATTAGATTAATATTAGAGATTATATTAGATTAGTATTAGATAAATGTGTTTGAAGTGGAATAAAATAGAAGTAACCTCTGATAAATCCACATCAGGATACAAGAGTTCCATCTGTTCTTTTGCCTGAGCAAACCATTTTAAGAGGCCGGCAGCCACCTCGATTTTCAATTCCTCGATTTTAGCATCCTTTTGCTCTACTGATGTTTTCAAGTTGGCAACGGACTAAGACCGCGTCTTCACCTCATAACGGACGCTGTCAATCTTCTCAGTCCACTCAGCCTCCAGATCTTCCAACTGTTTCTTGACACGTCTTTATCCTTAAATTTCTTCTCTTGTGATGCCAGCTCGCCTTTCAATTTCGAGCAACCTCATTGGCTAAGTCCTGCTGGTTGGCCAAGGTCTTCTTTGCTACTTCAAGATCTTTTCTGCTCTGACGTTCACAAGCCCGAAGTTTACTGAATTCATCACCAATGGCATGACCCACAATAGCTGTCTTCAGAGCATAATACTGTAGAGCAGTGCATGCTTGCTCTAACCCTAAGCCTCTAATCCGGCTTGAATCATCTTGAGTCAGCAATTTTTCTCGCACAAAGTTTTTCACCGGAAATCACCTATCCCAGAGCGACCTCATGTCGTCTTCGCCGTCAAATTCGGTTAAGAGATCAGACCAAACAACCTCACCTTTTTCTTGCCTTTCGAAGCCCTAGGAGTTTCTTGCTGAACCTTGTGCATGGTAAGGGATGTAAAAGGAGGAGGCTCAATCATGTTCTTGGTGCTAGCAATGGTGTTCAATGGAATAGCTGGGATGGGCGTACTTCCATCAAGGATCGTCCTTCCTGTGATATTCTTGGTTTTCTGCAAACCGACTTCGCGAGCTTCACCATCCACAGTGGCTTTAGCAGCGATTTTCTCTTGGGCTTTCTTGAGATAACTTCTCATGTCTTTCTCCTTAAGGGGACCCATCCGAACTGCAAGAAGACAAAAAGAAAGGTGAATCAGTCAATTATTACTGAGCTAATGCATAGAAAATGTGTAACACGACTTACTCAAAAATTGGATTAATTCCTCCTCATTGTTCTCCATGTTTATGAGCTCTTTGCAACTCATTGGAGCAAACTCCGAAAGAAAGTCAATAGTCGGCTTATAATCTGCAGGTAACTGACTTTCGATCACGCCTGTGACTGCATAAGGCTCACTTTGCCTATATAGCGGGAAGTGGTAGGCCCCCTTGGCATCAATCAACATCTCAGGAGATGATGGACTCCCCCGAACACGAAAAAACTCAACCTTAAAGTCTTTATAAGAGGTAGTAAAAGGGGTAAGCTAACGTTTTTTGGGGTGACTCGTAAAAGATATCCATTTTCCATTTCCCTCCCCTTTGGTTCGGTAAAAAGCAAAGAAAATACCTACCCAAGGAAATATCTTAAGAGCTCGGCACAAAATCTCAAACCCTCTAACGAAGGCCCAACTGTTCGGGTGAAGTTGTGTTGGAGCAAACGTTCAAAGCCCTTAACACAGAAGTCTCAAACAAGGTGAAGGGCCTTTGTATTTTCAAATCTTCAAATAAACAGGCATACATATATGTCGCTTCATTTTGAACACCTCTCGGTCTAGCCAAGCACACCGGCTCACCCACTTTACAACACTCAACTATTAAGTCTTCTTCCTTCCCAGTGGAAGATAACTTCTTCCCAGCACGGAACTTTACGATTGATACCTCAGTCAAAAAGGTAGAAGAATAGTCGCGAGATTCAAAGTTGACCACCTCCTCAACGTTTAGCTCTGAAGCCATCAAAACTTTAACTTCGCGGGTAGATATGGCTTGACAAGTCCTGTTAGTAAATCGAACCCCAGAAGAAGAAGAAGCAGCACCGTCACTTTCCGACTCACTTTCTAAGGAATCTGAGGATAAGCCAGAAATGCTCACAATCTCAGAAATGGGTCGAAGAACACCTTTCCTCCTTGTGCGTTCTTTACGCCTTTCCCGACTGGGCGTGACCTCATCCAAAATGAGCCTCAAAGCAGATGGAACTTCAGAAGTTTCGTTCCCATTCTCATCCAGTTCCCACAATTTGACCATCCCAAATACCCCCACTAGTGCAAAAAATGGATTTAAAGTCAGGCGAAAAGGGGATTTAAAGTCAGGCGGGCGCTTGACTTTTATTAAGTCGACTTTGTATGTCTGGAGTTTTAAAGTCAAACGATAGCCTGACTTCGTAAGTCTGATTTAAAGTCAAGCATTTATTGCGCCTGACTTCGTAAGTATGTTTTAAAGTCAAACATTTATTCTTGTCTGACTTCGTAAGTATGATTTAAAGTCAAGCATTAATTATTGCCTGACTTCGTAAGTATGATTTAAGGTCAAGCTTTTATTATTGCTTGACTTCGTAAGTATGATTTAAGGTCAAGCTTTTATTATTGCTTGACTTCGTATGTATGATTTAAGGTCAAGCATTATTGCGCCTGACCTTAAAAGTTTTTTTTTTTTTTAAATTTTGGTTTAATCTATACACCCTGGTTATACAAATTTTTCGTTAAAAAGAAGCGACTCCACTGGGGATCGAACCCAGATCTCTGGTCCCGTAGACCAGCGCCTTATCCATTGGGCCATGGAGTCATATATCAGTGCTAGTTTTTGCCAATCAAAGGATCTATCTATTCTTTATAAGGCAACATGTAATGACACACTATGCATCTAAATCAACTGTTAATTTGTTATATACAGCCACATTAATGCTAATCTCTAATTATTATTTAAAAAGTAAAAACAACAGATTCAAAGATGCTTAGTAAAGTTTAATTCTGGTGTTAATAGGGCTCCTACAGATGGGGCACCACTGAAGAACAAACAAAACAAAAGATATATCAAACCAATTCACCTTATTTGGTGTTTCTTAAGCAAATACGAGAAGAAGAAAAATGTTGTATTTACCTGATGCCCACATCCGAAGGCCATGTCTTTTGAATTGCTCAGACAAATGGGACAAAGCTCCATAAGGCCAATAAATGCCATTTTAAAAAATATTCTTCAAGGATATTGTTACAGCCTACAGAAGACCCAATCATGAAAATAAAAGAGATTATTATTCTATCAGAGAACTTAGTACTTGATGGTCATAAGTGGAACTTGGTGCAGAAGGGGCTATGCCAGGTGGGCAGCAATTGCCATGCTGAGAAGGCTTTGAAGTGTCCAGAGATGTGAAACTGTATCTGGGAGGTGGGAGGGGAACTCTTTGAGAAGCATTGGCCTTCTGTTTGCTATTCAAGGATAATAAATAACCCTAAAATAAGATGACAAAAGTTTCCCAAAAAACAAACAGAAGAATTCCAAAACCAATAAGAACAGTAAGGAACCAAAATATCTACCCAAGTAGATTCAGCTCAATTGTTGCCTTATACTGACAAGGAATTTCCATCACTGCTGCAAGTGCAAATGCTGGCCTCTTTTCTTGAAGGAGGGATGTTCTTTGACATAATCTCAGTGAAATTCACAAACTAAAGTGAAAGAAAGCGAAACCCAAATGATACATTGGATCAATTTCGACTAGTAACAACATTTTAGCATCACTTACCTGAAAATTATCAAAAGCCCGAGCTGGAATATTGTCATCAAATTCTTTCATCATCTCCCATGGTCCATCTCCAACACCAACCAATATGATTGAAAGTGGAAATTTACTGGAACAAAAAAGGCATATGAGACACGATATTTTTACAACAAAAACAACATTCTCAGCCAAAAACTACTCAAACTCACCTCGCCCTAACAATGGCATCCACTGTCTTCTGTTCCTGTGCACTTAGTTTCCCATGTTTAGTGACGTCAAGATAGAAGGGAAATTTCCAAGAGTGCTTATAGTAAATTGCATGTTAGTTATACAACAATGCAGAGATAGGTAGATAAGCTACACTTTCTGATGAAGGCAAACTTTATTTACGATAGAAGGGAAATTTCTTCCACTAGAGGCTATAGAGTTATTTTAAGTCAGTTTAGATAAATTTCTTCACAAATACTCATAAGGAAAATAGAAATACTATAAACAATCTTATGATAAGTTTTTTAAATAATAACTTGTATAAGTTGAAACTAGTTCCCGCTCATTTAAATTCTTCTATCTTTAGAAAACACCTGTAGAACTCTCATACTTGACCTATATAAAAAATTAAATGATCTGTTCTTTATGGGGTAAACATATCATTTTTTACCTTCAAACCCTTCAGCATTTGAAGCTGAGCTTTTCTCTTTCGCTGTTTTTTTCACTGAGGAGGAGGCAGTTGTGCTTTTTGTATTGTCTTCCTCTTCCACTATGATAGATTTGGAGCTTCCAAATGCTGCAATTTGATTTCATAGCAACATTAGAGAAAGTGTTTTGGATAATGGATTGTCCAAATGGCCACTGTCTACCATACGGCAAGATTGGTGCCTTTGTATTAGATACTTTTCCAGTCTTCCTTTATACTACTCTCTTTTAATTCTTTTAGAGATATTTTAGAACAGTATAAGAAACAAAATCGCATAGATTTAGGCATGCAACACAAAGAAAGATTGGGATGGAAACTTACGATTCAAATAAGTTAGAGAAAGAATGAAACCAATGTTGAAAAGTATAGAAAATCCTATAAGAGCACCAACAGATATCCAGTACCAATAGTCTTCTGTAAATATGCCTCTGGCCTTGAGAAAAGCCTTCCCAACTGTGGGTTCATTAATTCTTGAATCATTATTAGGCTGTGAAAAGGGAAGAATAGTGTTATAAGGTTAATAATAAAGAGCAGCGATTTTCTCCACGAGTTTAAGATCTTACAGCACTCCATCTTTTGTCTAGGAACTCATTGATGGTTATTGCAGTCTGTCCATACATCATAGGTGAAAGATAATAGCACCATATCATCCATGGTTCAATATTATCTATAAATGGTGAGAGAGGTTAGTTATTCTTTCTCATAAAAAATGGGGAATCTCATTTTTAATATTAAAATATTTCTTGAGAATTGTATAGATGCAGAATAAAAAGAAACTGCTACTTACCTCTTGAAACAGTAAATCCACTTAAGACGAGAACAGTTAAAATGGTGAAGGCAGCAAGTGTGTTAGCCACAACTCTTGCCCTTCCAATTGCAGCAATGAGGCGAAAAAGGGATAGAGCCATTTGATTCACCCAGAAGTATGCCAATAGTTGACGGAAAAACCTGTAACAAGCTTTTAGATTCATCATTGAACAAAATTTGCAAGACAATAAAAAACTAAAGAATGATGATATAGAATAGTATAGCAATTAATTCATCTTTACAAAACAACCACCAAAGCCTTTTCTCACTAGGTGAGATAAAAATGCTGTGTATTCTTTTTTTGATTATATCTAATGTAAGTTGGCAGACCAATAGTATAGTAAGTGAGGATGATCCATACTCCTGATTCCAATAGAGAGAGAGAGAGAGGAACTCTGAGGACCCAGATGGGCAATGCAAAAGCCCATGCTGGATAAAAAAGGAAATCTCTCTGCTTGAAGAAAACAGGAAGTCTGTTAACAGTCATTGCAAGCTCTGCCGCTCCATTGAACATCACATTGATAAGACTGAAGAACAGTGCACCGTAATATTTTCCTCCATCTTCAACTTGACCGTGCTTCAATTCTGTTCTGAAAAATACTGTCATGGTAATTATAGACATGATAGTAATCTGAAAGGTCTTGAATATGTATACAAAATAGTTGCGCTTCATTAATAGCCATTCTCTTGAAAAATCTAGAACACCCTTACGGGGACCTTGATAGACAATCTCACCTTCTGAAAGTAATATTATGTCATCAAAAAGGTTATATGATTCTGGTGCAGGTTGCAGAAGAGAGATTATCATAGTTACATCCATGATATGAACCATCTGCCTCATAAACCTGACAATTTGGAAGGTTGTGGAACTATCCAAACCAGTTGAAATTTCATCCATAAAGAGGGCTTTTGCAGGTCCCACTAACATCTCACCTACATTAAGTTTATACAAGTTAATATTAAGATTTATGAGAATTGACAAAATGAATGATTCTTTAAGGAAATTGGCAAAAATCTTTTCAGCAGCGCGACGAGGAACAGAGAAACCACCATGAGTACTAGTATCACTTGCAGTGAGTTGTTTAAAGAAAAATTCAGGTTGTGGCTTATTTGACTTACGAGCAAGATCTGATCTCACTAAAGTATCCTTATCAAACTACACAGTAAAAGTAATCAGAAAAAAAATATCCACATGCCAGTCAGTTTAACCTTATTATGGTTAACCTTGAACTTTGAGATTGAGTAAAGGTATGAACTTTGATATTGAGTGAGGAGTTGCAAACCTTTCATCAACAGCATTAGGCAATTGGCTAAGTACCATTAAGGACTTCACCCATTCAATTAGCCCTGCCTTATTTTCTTCAATAGGTCTTCTTCCACAAATTACTTCCAATACCAATATTCCAAGATGCACTCCAACCTATAAAACATTACACACAGCAACAAAGGGCAATTAGATAAATATAAAGATAAATCCATCATCTGATCAAGATAAATCCAGATTGTGCATCATAATACATGAACAAATAAGTTTCATTCAATAAAATCCAAGAGTTTCCAATAGAATCATCATCACACACAGAAGCTATTCCAATCAAAGAACTGTTATGATATTGATGAGTTCATTAAATTGAAAGTCAAACAAAAGTCACGATTCAGATTTCATTTCAGACTCATCAAAATCAAACAGGAAGATTTCCATTTCAACAACATGCCTATACTCATAAGCATCATCAAACTGACCCATGTTCAAATCAAAAAAACTAGGGTTTGCGACTTCTGGATCTGACCCGTGTTCAAATCAAAAAAACTAGGGTTTGCAACACACATGTTTCAAACTGAGAAATTAGGAATTAGATAGGAGCTGTGCAACACGCTCGTTGCAATAGGGGATTCAGAACAGTATCAAAAAAAACCTAGAAAGAGAGGCAGAGAGAGCGACAGAGAGAGAGACACACAGCGAGAGGGAGAGGGAGAGAGAGAGAGAGAGGGAGACTTGCCTGGAAAATGGAAGAGGAGTTTAGCGTGAAACTCAGAAGCAGAGGGCGTGAGCGTGAGCGTGAGCGTTGAGCGTGAAACTGAAGTGGAGAGAGCAACGGAAAAGACGCGCGCCGGAGGGTGGAGTGGTGCACGGCGAGGCGAGGCGAGGCGGAGGGCGGCGTTCTCGGAGTGAGGCGTGAGGACGCGAAAGAACGGCTTGAGAATGGCGTGAATGGCGTGGAGAGTGTTCTGAGTTTCACGGTGAGGGGGAGTGAGGGAGTGAGGGTGACGGTGAGGGAGTGTGGGTGACGGTGAGGGGGTGAGGGGGCGAGGGAGTGAAGAAGAAGGATTAGAGAAGAAGAAGGATTAGGGTTCGCGTGAGAGTGAGAGTGAGAATGGAGAGGAGAGAGTGTTCTGATTTGAAGTGAGGGTGAATTTTTTTTTTTTATTTTAGTACTTTAGAGGTCAGGCGTGTATATGCCTGACTTCTAAAGTACTTTAGAGGTCAAGCGAGAATAGACGCATGACGTCTAAAGTATTAGAACAGAAAAAAAAAATCCACTCCTAATTACAAGTTTGCCACCGTGTCACTTATGTAGTCAGGCGCATACATGCCTGACTTCTAAAGTCTTATTTTTTCCCTATTTCTTCACTTTAGAAGTCAGGCGTGTATCCGCTTGACCTTAATACTTGCGAGTTTTGCCCCTTATTTACAAGTTTGCCACCGTGTCTACCTATGTAGTCAGGCATCTGGGCGTCTGACTTTAAATGTCTAATTCTAATGTCATTTTTGCACTAGTGCCCCAACAAAAAGAGAAAGAGAAACGTAAAGGGAAGCAAAAAATAAGGATCAGGAGTTACCTCGACTATAAAAGGAGAAGCCTGGTGGTCGAATAGGGCAGGCAATAACACACACAAACACTATATCCGTGATAGACAAATCACTATCCAGCTTCTTTGTAAAGATTCCGATCTATTAATAAAATCCTATTTAAGTAGATATACCCATTCATTTACTAGAGGAATGCTACCAATACTTAACACTCTACAATCATCAAGCACTCAATACCGATCTATTAATACATTTTCATAATTATCCTGACCAACAACGAAAACAATAAATTCTTTTGTACTGACCATAGCAACCGCCTTTGACACTGGGGAGAGTCCTCATTCCAATGCAAGGCTTTTGGTTTGGGAGAACTTATCCAAATGTGTGTGTGGCTGTCTACAAAATATCCCTGACTCCTCAGGTATTGAGTGGCTACAGCTAGCAGGAAGCAAGTTCACGTTCACGCAGTATTAAAAAAAATTCACATTAATAATTCCCGACACTATTTCTCATGCATAACAGCATACTAGCACTAGCTTGTGTGCTATTGAGTCATGTGATTTAAATTACTTGCTTACCTATACTAGCACCGGAAGCCACTAGACTAAGGGTATCGTTTATACCGCATAATCGTTTGATCCATGAAGAAGTAAAATACATCGGCTATATTCTCCTTTAAATACTAACATCATCACATCCAGTTGGCATCCACATTTCTTCTTTCCAATGTTTTTCCCCAATCATTTTAAAATTATGGGACCTACACATGTTTATTATGAATTCATGAATAATTGAGATGTTAGGCTAATCAGCTCCCTTAGCTAAAAATGATATACCAATAAGTTAGTTAAGCTACCAGATACAATAAAATACTAATGGTTTATAATGGATGATTTGATTGCAAATGAATAAACCTTTGATATTTTTTTCTTGTATATTATCTACTCCTTCTATTTTACCCTCCGCATAAACCCAAAGGATAAACATGATTAAAATGAATGGCCAAACAAAATAAAATAGTCCAGCTAGCGAGTTATCAAAACTTGCAAAGCTGGCACCAGCTTTTGGTTCTTCAAGCATCCTACCCTTTACGCGTTAACACCATACCCAATCCCATATTCCATTCCCATACACACACACACACACACACACACACTCACACATATATATACACACCTCTTTCTAACACATTCCTCCACATCACATTACAACAATCACATTCATCTCTCTTTCTATCTTCGAGTGTCCAATATAATGGCTTCTATTCGTATAAAGTTCAATGTCCTCATGCTTGTTGGAGTTGTAGTTAGCTCCTTGGTGGCTTCTTCTTCTGCTAACTTCAACCAAGACTTTGATCTAACATGGGGTGATCACCGTGCTAAGATATTCAACGGTGGTCAACTTCTATCTCTTTCCTTAGACAAAGTCTCTGGCTCTGGCTTCCAATCCAAGAAAGAGCACCTCTTTGGTAGAATTGATATGCAGCTCAAACTCGTTGCTGGCAACTCTGCTGGCACCGTCACTGCTTACTACGTACGTTTTACTATTCAATTATTTTCTTCTTTTCCTTACTCCTTGCATGATTCTTTGTTTTTTTTTGTACAAATATTCTCTGTTTGTTTTTCAAAAGCAACTTTAATAATATATCTTCATCATGAAATCACACGCTTTACCTATGAAAATACAACTCTTATATTCTCATGCTTGTTCACTTTTGGCATCAACCTTTCAAACCCACGAAGCAAGTTATACTATTTTTTCTTTCAAAATTAGTTTCTGATATTTACATATGATTTAATGCAGTTATCATCACAAGGACCAACTCATGATGAGATTGATTTTGAATTCTTGGGGAATGTTAGCGGTGACCCTTACATTCTTCACACAAATGTCTTTTCACAAGGCAGAGGAAACAGAGAACAACAATTCTACCTTTGGTTTGACCCTACCAAGAATTTCCACACTTACTCTATCATCTGGAAGCCACAACACATTATGTAAGCAATAATAAACAAATACTACAACTTCAAAAATAACATACTCGAATAATTTTTTTTATCTTTGATTGGTTAAATAATAAATACTAAATGAAATTGTTAATACTGCAGATTCTTGGTTGACAACATTCCAATAAGGGTGTTTAAGAATGCAGAGTCAGTTGGTGTTCCATACCCAAAGAACCAACCAATGAGAATATATTCAAGTCTATGGAGTGCTGATGATTGGGCCACAAGGGGTGGCTTGGTGAAAACTGATTGGTCCAAAGCACCCTTCACAGCATACTACAGGAATTTCAAAGCCACACAGTTCTCCTCCTCAGTGTCTTCCAATTCTTTCTCTGATTCTGCTTTGCAGAGTAACGAGCTTGATGCTTATGGTAGAAGAAGACTGAGATGGGTTCAGAAATATTTCATGATCTATAACTATTGCAGCGATCTTAAGCGATTCCCACAAGGCATTCCTGCTGAGTGTAGCCGCTCAAGGTTCTGATTCTGAGAGATCATCTTGAAGAAACAAACTGTTTTTGTCGAATTATATGTTATCTATTTGGCAAGCTATTCTATATGATTCTTTCATTTTTTTTCTTTTTTTGGTTCTACTTTATGTAATTCATGATCGAAATAAATCAAATTCTTTTGTGGAATTTGTACGTCTACGTGGGTAGATAATGGAGCACACTCATATCTATTTATAAATAAAATAGGAATCAACTACAATTAAGACTAATTAAATCTAATTGATACTAATTGATAATAATTTTAATTAATTGATATGACAAATCATAACTGATATTCTAACATCTTTGTACCACTTTTTATGTACCGTGAAGCATCTTTGTACAAATACGAGGATTTCTATTTCGGAAGCAGGACCGTTTCTCTAAGCTCAACCTTCGAGCATACCTTCGGTTCTTCACTATTAGTATAATTTCTACCTAGTATCTTGTTGATATGACTTTAGCATTTATGTTTAAGTTGTTTCTTTTGTGTTGTTTGTTCAATATGAGCTAAATACTCATAGTTGGAATGTTGGGATCTATGTAATAATTTTTAGTGTATTTATTGAGATGCCTTTGATGTTTTAGCAAGTTATCTTTTGTGAACTTAATATTTCCATCTTAAATTAGGAATGACGAACTAATTTTGAGTAGCATTTGTAGATTCAGAAATGGTTTGCAAATAGATCTCAAAAGATAACATGGATACTGAGTATTAAATGACACTTTTATGCTCCTTGCTCAACCTTAGGCATAGGAGGGCAAAATCCATGAGATGAACACTGTGCGTGCGTAAGCAGCCTAGGATATATCTATTTAGGGTCTAGACATAGACTCTTGTAGCGAAACCCCAGTGAGAGTGTTTGACAAAACAGTAACCATTGCTACAGCATCTATTGCTGCAGCATCAGATGCAGCAATAGTGCACTAAGAAGGATTTTCATAGTGAACTCATTCCAACTTATTCTCAACTCTGATTTTCACAGCCTTTTACTTAAATTGTTATTTAAAAATGCTTTCAAAGAACTTGTGTTACTGTATTTTACTTCACTAATTTACTAGCCACATTAAACACTTTTTAAACGCCAATCCTCGTGGGAACGATATCTATTTATCCTTATACTACTTGTTGGACTGTGTATACTTGCACATGTTTTTACACAACAATGGCTCTTGTAGTTTTTGGTATTCATGTTGGTTTTCTAATACTCCCCTTTGTATGCTTGTCTCCTTTGTTGATATCCATGATAGAGATCTCGAGGTGAAAGATGTGTGGAATAATGGTGAGTGGAAGTTAGATAATCTCTATACTAGCATTCCGGTTGATATCAAGAGATCTATTCTGCAAATGCATTCTTTGCTGTAGATGCTTGGACTTGGGATCAACATATGTCAGGAATTTATTCAACAAAATAAGCTTTTTATATGTTGAATGCTAGTAATCGGGCCGAGGTTGATAATCAAAATTGGGCTTGGATCTGGAAAATGAAACTGCCTACTAATTTGCAGATTTTGATTTGGCAGCTAGCTCATAAGTCACTTCCTTTACGTGTTATTTTGGCTCAAAGAAAAATGCACGCGTACACACAACTTGTGTGTTGTGTAATGCTAATGAAGAGTCAATGCACCATTTCTTTTATGCGTGTTGCTTTGTCAGGGAGGTTTGGAATTATTTTGGCCAGAATATGATTGTAACCCCCAGTGATGATTTGATCTTTGTTGCTTGGCTTCGGGATTTAATCCAAAATCACGGTGTTTTATGTGTTGCTATCAGTTTGCTCGTAACAAGAAGATTTTTGGATGGGAGCAGATTCATGCTCGTCGGGTTAGTGCTCAAGTTTTGGCTCTTTATCATGATATCTCAAAGGCGTTTATGGCTAATGATGATAGTGGACAGAGAGTGAAGTCTAGCAAGATGGCGTCTTGGCCTTGATCGGGCACCTATGGGTTTTCTTGCTCTAAATGTTGATGGGAGCGCCTTAACCAATCCTAGTATGGCTAGGTTCGGTGGGTTGATCCAGGACAAGTCATGAAAATTCTTAAGGGGTTATTACGGCACTCTTGGAGTGTCTCGCATCCTGCATGCAAAGTTAGTGGGACTTTTGAAGGGAGTGGTTTTGTGTTGGGATATGGGGTATAGAAAGGTTGTGTGTTACGCTGATTCTTTACAAACTCTACACCTTTTATCTCGAGGTAATACAACTTATCATCAGCTGGAGAATGAGATTGCTTTGCTAATGGGCCATCATGCATGGGAGATCCAGATCCACCATACTTATAGAGAGTCAAATTTTTGTGCAGCTTTTTTTGGCCAAATTAGGTGTCAATTGCAAAGATCCTTTCGTCCAATTAGATGCTCCTCCTTCAGGATTGATACCGTATCTTGATGCGGATGTACTAGATATTTCGTTTGTTAGGCGTCTTTTTCTTTTTTATCTCTTGTAACCAAAAAAACATAACATACTCTCTTTTAGGCTACAAAGGCTAAAAAAACGTAAGATACTCAATGAGGATAAAAATAACATATTTGCAATGAATATCGATTAAAACGAATTAATAGCTAATTTGGTTCCTCAAATTTTAGTAAAGTTTAGTTTTTGACATTTTCAAACAGTATATAGATTAATCTCTTAAATTCTCGATGTCTGTTTGGACACGGATTTTTACAACTTAATATTCATTTAGTCCTTAACTTTTGTGACTTGGTATTAATGTGGTCCCCGTACATTTTCATAATTAACCTTTACAACAACAACAATAATTCCTTTTGTGTAAAAACCAACGAGGGTTGGTCCAACTGATAACTGAGTTTCTATCCCACTTCAAAGTTTCAAGTTCAAATTTTGAGTGTGGCAAAAATTTTATTGGAGGGAGAACTATACAGACCGATAAAGACAAATACATGTAGTCAGCCAAATTCTTCGATGTAGATTAGTACAGGTAAAACTGTGGATAATGCGCATCGATATCGATATCACTCAGGAAAGAAAGAGAAGCCTTTTGTGACCATGACAACTTGTTTTTCTCTGCAGGGTTTGTAAGAAGGAGAAAAACCAATCAGGCCCAGCCCAACACCCAACCTGTTCTGCTGCTTCAAACAAAGCATGGGAACCGGGTATTGCGCACCCGAACCCACTTGGTTTGGATCTGCCTGCGGATCCAGTTTACCCGGACTATAAAAAGCCAAACCCTAAACTGACTGATCAGAAAATCAAGACTCTTCTTCTTCAACCTTGTTGCGCCGTTCTCTCCTTCTTCGTCAACCCTTTTTTCAGCGCTCTGCTAGGGTTCAAAGATGGAACCAGAGATCTTGCTGAATCAACACTGGAACCACACCAGCAGAGCAGCAAGAATGACTACACAAAGGTATTAACGAAAAACCCTTTGTTTTAGTAACTGATTTTGTTATATTTTGAAACCCTAGTTTCGAATCGATACTGTTTCGTTCTCTCCTTCACTGATTCGAAGTTCTTCTTTGTGTTGTATGTATGAAACTCACAAAACGAAGGACAATTCACACAAATACACAGATCAGAACATTCACAAGGTAAATCAACAATAACTTTGATGATTTCCTTGTGTTCTTGGTTTTGTTGATAAACCCTATACTATTTACTGTTTTCCTTGCGCTGCAACCTTGCTGTGTTCCTTTTTATTTCAGAAAAACCCTAATCTTGGTTTCTCATAACCTTCTTTGTTCTTCCTTTCTTTCTTTTAATTTCAGTCACTGAAATTAATTGTTAACCTTCTTCTTTTCTTTGCTATCAGGATCTTTCACAACTTTGAAGGAATTTGAAGCACTCAAGAGGTGAAGGAAACTTAAGAGAGAATCGTGAGGAACAGAATGCACAGAGAGGAGATATGAAGACGCAATGTAAAGGAAAACTGTAAAACAATTTATTGCTGTGTATATTATTCACTGTACATTCTGCTGCTATTACATATGTATTTATAGCTTTTGAAAAGGATGTATTAGCTGGTAGTTATTGAGTTGTTGTAGCTAACAACTCAGTTTGTTAAGCTTGTTTAACTAAACTAGTTAGAAACTAATTAGTTACATAGTTGTAACCTAATGTACCTAAATCTGTTAATACAGCTGTGATTAAAACTGTAACACAGAGACTGTTTGGTCACATGATTCTAACAGCTATATTTCAGTTTTGAAAATATAGCTGTTAGGCATTTTTAGGGTTTTTGCTTAAAAACCCAATACCCTTCCTTAAGCCAAAAACACTAAAAAACTTAGAACCCTTCCTTAAGCATAATAAGGAGTTAGGCTTAGAGACAGATTCTAATACCAGGACAACCCCCTGTTAGGCATTAATCAATGATGATCTGGGACAAGCCCCCAGATGTTAGCTTTCAACCTAGCTGTCTCCTAAGCTTAGTTAAAACTTTACCTTTTAGAGCCTTTAGTAAAAAAATCAGCCACCTGCTCTTTAGTTGAGCAGTGGTTCAGTGCTTCTAGCCAAGCTGCTTGAGTTGCAGTTTTGAAACTCAGAGAGCATTCTGCAATGTTGCTGGCAGAACTGCAATCTGCCTTGTCAATCCTTGCTAGGACTCCCTTAGCACATTTTAGTTGTTGTAGAGTAGAGCTTTTAGGCGTCCTCAAGAACTCTAGTCCATAGACATCACATAGAGTCCCTAAGTCTTCATAAATGGAGTTTAACTCCTCAATTGTAGCCCTTCTCAGCCCTTTTCCTTCAAGAGTTTCATAGCAGTCAAATGCTTCTGAATCTGCCAGCCTTTGTCCCTTAGTCAGTACTTGACCAATAGGTTCTGAAATTTACTTGACAGATTCCTTATAGTGAGGAATTCCATCTGCTTGCTGCTGTACAGCTTCCTCAGTGTCAAGTTTCCTCATCATAGGGTCTTTAGTGCTCCTTTCCTCCTTAGGACAGCCTCCAAGTAATTCAGTTTCACCCTGAAACAGTTTAAAACATACCAAAGCTCCTCCTCTGGTTTTTATCAAATAGATCCAAAGCTTTGAATACTCATCTACACAAGTTAAAACCATTTTGTTGGCACTTAATGAAACCATATTAAGTGACCTATAGGTAGATGAATATTCAATTTGAATTAAATCCTTAATTTCAGATTTCAGCTTTTTCACAAACCTTTTACTTATCAAACAAGTAGTGTCTGGAACATAGGAAATATTTTTAGTAGATATTACCTGTCCAACTTCCCTTTTGAACCTTAAGTTCCTCACACTAGCTGCTGTAATAGGTTTAGCATTTTTAATGCCAACTTTCCTTCTAGGATAAGAGTCAATCAGCCATTCCTTATGACTAGTCATGTGGCTTGAACAGCCATAGTTCAAGGGCCACATTACTTCAAAAATCCTGCCAATATTAGTTGTAATAGCAAAGACAGCATATTCACAGCTTTTACTTATCCTAGGTTCCATTTTATTAGTCACAGAAATTTCCTTAATTTCTGTTCCTAATTCAGTTTCAAAATTTGTAGTTTCTAAACTCACAGTTTCTGCACTTACAGATTCTGAATTCACAGTTTCTAAAATCACATTTTTAAAACTCACAGTTTCAAAATTCACAGTTTTTAGACTCATACATTCTAAACTCACAGAGACCTCCTTAGATTCTGCTTCTAGTTTAGCTTTAGGTATCACAGAAACTTCCCTAGTCTCTGTTTTAGGTTCAGTCACAGAACCCACAGAAACTTACTTAGTTTCTGTTTTAGCTTTCGAACATACAGAGACTTCCTTAGTCTTTATCTCCTCTGGTTCATCAATAATCATGCTAAAAGCTACAGGATTAGATTCTGAATCTGAATCTTCTTTAGCCACATTGGCTTCAGATTCAACTTCTTTGGACTTAAAGTCCTTTCTAGTAGGGCACTTAGTAGCATAGTGCCCATACTTATCGCATCTGTAGCATTGCACTTTAGATTTATCTTTGCCTTTAGAAGCATTGTTATTTCCCTTATTGAAATCAGATTTAGGATTAGATTTACCTGCCTTACCTTTAGACCAATTAGGTTTACCTGATTGGCTGTTGTCTGTGGCTCCTTTCTTACCCTTAGCTTTGGTGAATAATGCTTGGTCATCTTCTTCTTCACCTTCTAGCAGATTGATCCTTAGCTCATTTGCTTCAAGCTTTGCTTGAAGCTCCTCCACTTTAAAGTCATCAGGTAAAGTTGTATCTTCAATACTGTTGACTACCCAGCCAAACTTCTTAGTCAAGGACCTTAGGACTTTCTTACAGATCACCTTTTCTGTAAGAGTTTCCCCATACATTGTCATAGTATTAGTGATTTTCTTTAACCTTATAAAGAAGTCAGAAATACACTCCCCTTCCTTCATCATTAATGTTTCATATTGAGCTCTTAGAGCCTGCAACTTCTCTTCTTTAATAGGAGCATCCCCTGTGTAGTACTGTTCTAAGGCATCCCAGGCAGCTTTAGAAGTCTCTAGATTCCTTATCCTATCAAAGTTAGTTTTATCACATCCTTGATGAATGAGATACATAGCTTTGAAATCCTTTTGCTCATTTTCATTAAAAATGTTAGTTTGGGCAGGAGTAGGATTTTCAGCCAATGGCTCAAAGCCATTTTTGACAATCCTCAAAAACCCATGACAACCAAGAACTGTCTTCATCTGAATGCACCATCTGTCATAGTTTTTCCCATCCAATTTAGGGACTGGTGTGTTTAAACCTGTACTTGTCATCTTACAAACTGAAACCTTTTAAACACAAAACCAATTAGTCACTGCTGTTGCACAGTTTCACACTGTGCATGCTTTAAAAATAGGAAAGATTTAAAGAACCTTTAAAGAAAAAATTCACACACAGCCACTTGCTGTTTTACAGAAATTTTTTCTTGACACTTAACAAGAACCTTAAAGAAATCTAAAAGAAAGAGATAGAGTTAAAAATTTTCCTATTTTCCCTGGATTGTAACAAGCTCATTGATACCATGTTGTAATTTGACCAATTTCACTTGTTTTTCTCTGCAGTGTTTGTATGAAGAAAAGATGGGGTGCAAATATTGAAAAACCAATACAGGCCCAGCCCAACACCCAACCCGTTCTGCTGCTTCATGTAACGCCCAAATATTTAATTAAAATTATTTAATTAAATATTTAGGTATTCAATTATTTATTTATTTATTTATTTATTTATTTTAGTTGGTGTAATTATATTAGCGTTTGATTAAGAGGTGTGTAAATGAATATTAGGGGATGGCGTTAGTGATTGGGCTTAAGCTGGAGGAAAGCCCGTGATCCAAGCCCACTAGTTAGGCGCATAGGTGAAGCGCCTAGGCTAGGGTTGTGCTCATTTTCGAATTTGTTTGAGAAAAATAGAGAGATGAGTCGCGAAATAGATAGAGGAGAAGAGAAGGAGAATTCGGCGCACCCAAGGGAGGAGAAGGAGAGGGTTTCGCACATCCAAGGAGAAGAGAGGAGCCGTGTTGCTGAGGTTTTGTTGGTGACTCGATCAAGAGAATTGGTGCTCTCCTACTATAAGGTAAGGGTGGGGTTCTTCCTTATAATGGGGTTTCATGATGGGGTTATGTGGGGATAGGTTCTATAATACCCTTTGATTGATTTTGATGTTTGATTTGGTGTTAGTTGAACTATAACTAAGTTGGATTGAAATTTGGCATTGTTGGTGATTGTTGTGACTCTAGAACTTGGTGTTCATTGTTGTTATTATTAAACGCGTGCTAGGTGTTCGATTAAATTGTTGTTTGGTGTTGTGATTTACAATTTATGATAATTGGCATTGGGGTTTGAGGATTGGTGAACTAGATTGGTGACTAAATCGAATTGGTGATTTAATATGGTGAAATTCTGAAATTTTGGGTTCCTAGGGCGCCATGGGCGCCAAATGTTGCTGCTGTCCTTGTTGCAAAAAATGGCGCCTTGTGCCTGGGCGCCTGTTGCGCCCGAAAAAGTCCCCAAGGGAGAACCTTTCTCGTTCACAACTTTTCCTAAGACAATGAAGCCGCCACCAATATTTATTAAGGAAAATATTAGGAAAACCTTTTTTGGAAAGCGATTGGTCTTGCGAAACTAGAGAATAGGGTTCGGGGGTCGGTTACGCGCAGGGAAGGTGTTAGCACCCCACCCGTCCTCTCTACTGAGAGGGAACCTTTAATTAAATGTGTGGTTTTAGTGTGTTGACTTGAAAATACTTAATTTTGCCTCTCTACTTCTTATTGAAAAAGTCTTAATAAAAATCTTTATTTATTAGGAAAAAAAAAAGGGGAAAATGGTTTTTTAGAAAAAAGTGCTTGACGGGACATGGCCCGCTCCTACGTATCTCCCGGTGCGATGGAGAACTCAAAGCTACGTAGTTCTTCTTCTTTTGAAAATGATTGTTTGAAAACTTATTGTGAAAAATGATTTTTATTTGTTATGCTTGACGGGATGTGACCCGCTCCTACGTATCCCAAATGGGAATCAAAGCGACGTAGTTCTAGCGAGCCTTAAAAATGAAAATCTTTTTGATGAGGTTTTAGAAAATGAAAGCTTTCATGATGATCAAACTAACAAAGGTTATGATGGACCACCGCTAATAACTTGCTTTTGATTCTTTGATACCTAGACAAATGCTTTTTGAAATTGGACGTGTTCATGATAATCAAACCAACAAAGGTTGTGATGGATTATCACTAGTAGCTTGCTTTATGCTTACAAAAATTCTTTTGAAATTGAGGCTTTCATGGCAATCAAACCAATCAAAGGTTGTGATGGATTGCCACTAGTAACCGTTTTTGTGCCAGGTCGTTTAGAAATGAAAACAATGAATGCGAGAAAGAATTGGTGGATTCAAGCATAACACAATCAGTGGAATCAAATCATTAAGCAACAATATTTGAATTCGCAAACAAAAATCAAGTCTAAACTACACATAGTAGATCACAACGCATAGATAGGCAAGGAGGGAACTTGAATTGGGCATCAAGCAAAAATACAAGAGTAGGCAAGATTGAACCTAAATGCACATCTAGTGGAAGATGCTAGGCGAGAACCATACTCAAATATTTCTACAAAACGCAAGGGAATCTAAATGCACATCTAGTGGAAGATGCAATGTAAGGAATGGACCTATCTAAGTATTGATGATATTCTATATGAGAGTAGACGATGACACTGTAAGCTCAAGCAAAAGAGTTGCCTCAATCATGATCATTGGCCAGCATAAGCAAGCAAATTATTTAGCGACCAAAGTATCAAAGAATGTTGAATCACTTTGGTCAATCCTCACACTTAAGATTAAGTGCACAAGTGCACAAGTGTGAATCACATTGCCAATCATCAACTTAAACAACATATCAACTAAAAGGGTTGAATCATCTGAGACCATCTTCACCACTCAGAACATGATGCACTAGGCATAAGTGGGAATCATGTGGTTCATCATCAACAATGACACTATAACTAAGTTAAATCACATAGGGCAATTTTGGCATGGATCACAATGATTAAATATTAACAAATATAAAGACAGAAATACCTCTGATGAAGGCAGATACTACCACTTGAAGAACGCAACTCCAACTAACTCTTGCAGAAGATCAGCTCAGACTGACCAACGGAACGAATAGAGCGAAAAAATAAAGCGTAGAAGAGTTTTTCTAAAATGTGAGAGATTTCGAGAAAAAATGGGTTTTTTCTCTGATCTCGTGAAAATCTGTGTCTGAGAAGCAGAGAGGAGTTGTGAAATTGTGGTGAAAATGTGTGTTCGTGAAAATCTGTGTGTTTTGAAATGAAAAATGAGCTTCCTATTTATAGGAAATCAGATTTGATCTATTTTAGGAAACGGAGTAATCGATTATGTTGGAAATAACTTGGGAGATGTAATCGATTATTGGCTCATTGATTTTTGAGTGGATAATCGATTATGTGTGAAGGAAAAACAAGTGTATAATCGATTATCAACCTTCCTAAAAAGGTGGTAATCGATTATATGCTTAGTTACAAGAAGGGAGTAATCGATTTATTTGATAAATATGGAAACTTCCATTTGCTTCATAATCGATTATGTGTGATGTGCAAATGAAGGCTAATCGATTATTTGCTTCCTAATTGATTAGGATAATCGATTTATTGTTGTAAATAAGGAAACAATCGATTATTTGCTTTAGTAAAGATAGGAGAGTAATCGATTATGTGCTCTGAAAACATTCAGGCACATAATCTATTACCATAATCCATTATCTTTGTAAAAATATAGGATTTTAATTTCAAGCCCTCAACCAAAATATTTTTAGAAATATTTTTCAAAACTATTTTGATGCACCATGCATGTTTTGAAACACTCATCTCTCAGCTACTAAAAGTCATAGACCTTCAGTGATAAATGACCAAAACGCCCTTTTTAACTCTAAAAACCCTAATTTCCCAAAAAGTGCATTCTAACCCTAAAAATGATTTTAAAAACTTTGGAATGGTTTCTAGGACCCAAAATGCAATGCATAATTTATTTTTGTGTGGAAAATTAGGGTTTGGACCTAAGCCGGACAAAATTGGGGTATGACAGCTGCCCCTCTTTATTTGGATTTTACCAAGAAATATGAATTGCGCGAGACATATTTCGAAGGTAAAATAGAAATAAAGAATTCAGAAATTATACCAATTTTGTCCATTTGGAGAAATCCGAATTTCTCTTTTTTTTTTTTTTGTGGAAAGATAGACACTTTCGTGTTGATGCGAAAACAGTAAATGAACACTGACGTGCAGACTGAAAGGTAAAATGGGCACTTGCGTGCAGACAGAAAAGTAAATGGGCACTTGGCGTGCAAACAGAAAAGTAAAATGGGCACTTGCGTGCAGACAGAAAAGTAAAATGGGCACTTTCGTGCAGACAGAAAAGTAAATGGGCACTTACGTGCAGACAGAAAAGTAAAATGGGCACTTGGCGTGCAGACAGAAAAGTAAAATGGGCACCTGCGTGCAGACAGAAAAGTAAAATGGGCACTTTCGTGCAGACAGAAAAGTAAAATGGGCACTTGGCGTGCAGAAAGCGGTAAATTGCCCAGGCTGCCTAAAACCTGTAATCCTTAAACGAACTCTTGACGAATCCGAGTTTGCACGTGGCTTTGAGGAGCACGCTCTTCCTGTTGGCCTTTTCGAGCGACCGGGGGGATCGTTATCAGCTCCGGAACTGATATACTGATCAATGCACGGCGTCCACTGTATCTTAGGCTGATACAACTATTCCGTTGAACCTCACATGGGGCTGCGGTCCATCGCGTTGCTCGTACACGATGTGAGACCTGGGCAGAAGGGAGCGATGATCTCTGTGCTCCAATCCGCAATGCGCGCTTTGAGCGCTCTCTCTTCTTTTCTCTCTTTCTTTTCTATTTCTCTCTTTTCTTTTTTCTTTCTGAACTCCCAACTTGGGGAACATTTTCTGGAATCTGGGGGCGAGGGCTAACACCGAAGTGCTCATCCTCTCTTTGTACCTGTAGCTGAAAATGAACAAATGCATGCAATGCAAATGCCATGATTGCTGTTTTCTTTTTTCTTATGATGAATGATGAGCTCCTTATTTCTTTTGTCTATGTCGGATGAATGCATGATCTTCTACTGTTCCATATGCGTGATGAATGCAATGCCTGACTTTATTTATTCTTTTGCTTTTCTCCTCTTCTTTTCTTTTGCTCTTTTTATGAAGTGCAGGTATGCAACATTTTGGTGTTTGATGATATGTAATGAAATGGCAGATGACATGCAATGGAAAACTCTTCCTTCTTTGCCTTTTGTGAATATTGCTGATGAATAACATGAAATGATGAATGACATGGGATGCTTTAGCTTTCTTTTCTTCTATGAGATGCAAGTATGATGTGATGCAACTGTATTGTTTTGGTGTTTGAATGCAAATGTATGCGGTGATTGATGCTTTGATGAATGAAATGCTCCTGTTCTAACTTCTGTTTGTTTCTTTTTGCTTCTTCTATGAAATGCAAAATGTAATGCTCTGATGTTTGATGCAATGATTCTTGTTCTTTTTCTTTTATGGAAATGCTAACGTTAATATGATGCATATGCACTGTTTTAATGTTTGATGATTGAATGACAAATGAATGCTTTGTGAAATGATGAATGACATGGAATGCTTTTGTCTTTTCTTTGTTTTCTTTTTGCTTTCTTTGCTTTTTCTGATGCTAAATGTAATGCTCTAGTGATGAATGACATGCAATGATTTTGTTCTTTTTCCTTTTATGAAGTGCGAACATTAATATGATGCCAATGCAATGAAAAGATTTCTGCTTTTTCTGTGCAACTGACGTGGAATGTTTTTTTCTTTTTGCTATGTGATGAATGCACAAAATGTGAAGATGCAAATGTAATGCTTTGATGCATATGCTATAATGCCTAGATGCATGAGGTAAACATTTTTGTGATGATGAGATGCGAGACTTCGAATGCAAGGACTTGAGATGATTATTGATCATTTTGTTGAAAAATTGAATTTGACTCAAACTCTGGTGTTCTCAAGGTTTTTATTTACAAACAACCTCACTTGTTTTCTCTTTCTTTCCATGATGACTGAATTTTAGATATCACGTAAACAACTTGTGTTCTCTCCTTTGAAGCATTATCTAGTAAGCATGCATAGGAGTGCAAATGTGAATGAATGAGTCAGTTAACTTGGAATTGGTTTAGGGCATGGACTTTTATGGCAAGTGAAGGAATGACAGACATGGTTGTTGCCGAAGCTCACGAGGGCTCAAGAGATACAAGATTGCCCCAATTCAGGTCTTTGAATAGTTTGCCCCTGTCTAGTGGTGACAATAACTAGGGGCGTAGAAGGTGATGAATTGGGAATGCTTCGGCTTTTGAAATGAAAGGTGGAGCAAAAGAGATTTAGTCTCAACCCATAGAGTTTGATGTTGCCCCAGTCATAACAAGGACAAAGCTGCCCCAATTAGAATGACAAGGCCTTGTTTAGGATAGTGAGTTGAGAGATTGCCCCGGTGAGGTTTTATAGGAATGAATGAGGTGAAGGAATGGGAACGCACTTGGCCCACTTTCGAATGACATTTCAAATGATTTCTTTGAGTGAGGTTGTGAAAGGCGGCAGAGTTATGGTGACAGTTATGAACTGAGGGTAATATATGAATGGGGTGGGCAATGAACAAACCTCCCCAAAGTTTGAGTGGTGTGAGAGGTGAAGGGGATGCCCCAACTTTTAGATCTGAGTGGTGTCCTCAGTGTAAATCTTTGGTTCTCTACTGATGTCTTGACTTTTTGGTGCGAAAAAATCCTTACCTGGTGATCACTAAACCTTGTTTTAATGCATCTTGAATGTGCTTTGGAGTGCAAGTCCCTCTTTTTTATTTTGTCAGCTTTCTTTTTTCTGACTGTTTGTTTTTCTTTTTGAGCAAACACATTGTAAACAGATAAACTTATTTGTCCTAAAATTAAAATTTGAGAAAACGAAAGCAACCGGTCATTGATCGAAATGGACTTTGCAGGATTGTCATGTTTTGTGGAGAAGGGATGATTGGGCTTATCGGAGTGTTTGGGGTTGATGGGAGGATGGGTCTTATTCATCGTTGGCCGATGGTCAATGGTTTATGAAGGGGATAGTTACTAGGTTTGATGAGGTGTTTGGGGATGGTTGTACCCAATGAGGTGTTTGAAGGCTTTATGAAAGAAGAGATGGTTAAACCCAATGAATTGAGGGCTTCTTTTTGGGTGGGGAGCTCTTATGCTTTATGGCAAAATGTATTGACTCTTAATTTATACTCCATTTGTCTTCCTTTCTTCACTTTGGGATTCTCCTTTTTGAAACTTTGTTATTCCCCCCCTTTTGCGGATTTCCTTTCCTTTTGACTTGGGTGAGAATGATATACCATCTTTGATGTGGAATTAACCCTTGTCCGGAGTGATGGGGATATCTTGGGCTTTTCTTGGCTTAAGATGGGTAACAAAGGATGTTTTTGTGATTTTGAATCTTTGGCTTAAGAGGGGTAGGGAATGGTCTTTCTGGGATTTTAGGTTCTTGAGGGTGTGGAGAGAAGGCCAAATTTCATTTCAAATCCTGATTACTTATTTCTGTAAGACTTAACTTTAGGACAATAATTTATCTATCTTCATGTCTTTGCTCTTTTATTTTCCCTTTTTTTTGTGCCCTAATTTTTGCCTGGACCGCTCTTTGCGAGTTTTCAATCCACCGGGCGCTCATTTTTGCCTAGGCCGCCCTTTGCGGGTTTTCAACCTAGCGAGCTTATTTTATCTTTTTTATTTATTATATTTTTTAGAAAGACTTGCACTAAGGGAATATGATACCGACAAGGAAAATTAGTGATCACAGAATTGCCCCAGCATGGAGGACTTAAAGTGTTAGTGGGAATGAACCAAAAGTCAAGTATGCACTGATGGGAGAGAATATGCGCTTTAGGGGTGGACGGGGCGGGATTAGACTTGGATGGGGAATGATGATAAATGAAGGAAATTGACTGACTCAAACAAGAGAAACTGCACGTGGCATGCATGCTTACTAGAAGAACGCTTCACAGAGAATTAACATTGGTTAAAACATGATATAAAAACTTTTTGATGAACCGTTTCGGTCTTTTATCATGGAATGGATGAGGTGTAATCCCCTTTTTTGAAGGAAATACAAATGAGCTATTGATGTGAAAAACTGAGTGCCTTGGAACACCTTGAGTTTGCAAATGAGTGAGGGTAAACTTTTCCAAAAAGGAAAGATTACTTTGCAAGAACATCTCGTCTCTCATCACAACATTTTTGTTGTACGCAATGCATGGATGAAAACATTATGATGTATACATGATGAAGATGAAATGCATGAAAGCATGTCTACTTGAAAGGTGTGATTATTCTAAAAGTTTTTTCTTTTTGATGCTTTCTTTTTGTGCAAGACGAAATATGAAATGCCAATGCATCTTTGGGTGATGAATGATGCAAGAGGCAAGACAAGATATGAAATGCTGATGCCTCCTTTTTCTTTTGAATGATGAAAGATGCAGGAATGATGCTTTTTTCTAAATGATGATTTTTTTTTATTATTATTATTATTTTTTATTATTTTTTTAAAGGCAAGGTGAAGTATGAAATGCCAACGCCCATTCCTTTTTTGAAAGATGCATGTATGGAGGAATGATGTATTTGAACTAAAGTGATGAGGTTAATGAAATGATGCATGAATGCTACATTTTGAATAAATTTGATGATGAATGAGATGCTTTCTTGTTTTTATTTTTTGTGCAATGAAATGCATGATGCTCACAATGATGATGTCGTGAGGCAACCAATTGTCGTTACTCTGAGTAACTTGCATGAAACATTGAGTGGATCCTGACTCAATACTTCACGCAATATACTGAAATGCTTCGACATTTGGTTAACTCAAACTTATTCTCTTATTTGAAAACAAACCTCACTTGATAGGGTCAAAGTGCCCCGATATCGTGGAGTAACATCTCAAATTTGTAGTGCACAAACAAATTTGAGATATTACCCTTCGTCATTCGAAGGTGCACTTTTACTCATTGAGCTTTTACATGAAGAGCTTTTCTATTTTTCCCTTTGTTTAGAGGAAATGCATGCATCGGAAACTTTTCATGATTTTGAAAACTATGTGGAGATGCAAATGATTTATTGGAAAAAAGGTTTTAGAAAAATGTGCTTGACGGGGTATGACCCGCTCCTACGTATCCCCATTGTAATGAGGAATCAAAGCTTACGTAGTTCTACTGTGTCTTTTTTTTTTTTGAAATAATGCTTATGCATGAATGCCTCGTCTTGGATGAACTTGACAAGGATTTTTTTTTTTTGCATTATCATAAATGAAATGCTTATGCTATGCAGATTATAATTGTTTTTTTTTTTTTTATTTTTTTTTATCTTTATGTAATGAATGCAAGATGAATGTTTTTTTTTTTTTTTTTTTTTCAAAATTGGAATTTTATGCAATGCAAATGATGCAATGATGCGATGATGCAATGATGCAATGATGCTTCTTCTTTGTGTTTTTGCAGAAAGAGGATATTTACAGGTGGTAATTTGAAAATTTCCACACTATATGCCACCTCATATAGGCGTTTATTGAAAAGGGAAAGCATATCCTTTTTATTTTCGAAGATTTCGAAGGAAAAATTGATTGAACTGAATGCAACAATGCAGCACACAATTTGGAAAGCCCTTGTGACCTAAAAGGGGGTGGAACCTATGATCTAAGGCACTTTAGGGATAGTCTTCTCATGTAGCTCTATTCACACCCTCACAAAGGTCATCAGAGCCACAGTCCCTCTCATGAAAATCCCCGTAAATGCAGCAAACTGCTAGGTACGAGGTATCATGAAAGAGCACAACTCTGATTGAAACTTTCGTAAGTAGCCAAACGGACAAAGGTCCTGATGGGCTCCCACTACTCGAATCCACTCATCCTATGGTATCCTAACAGACCTGGGTTATGGTCTCTTTCTCTAATCATGTAGCCTCAAGGTACAAGTGTGTATGTGCGAAGGGCATTTCCTTAAAAACTACCCTACCTGCAAATGAAAATCCAGAACAGTCCAGACAATAGAAATCAATAACATGTCGTCTACCCTAGGGTTCAATACCAATCAAATTCAACTAATCTAGGGTGCCAACAACAAACACATTACTTACCTCAGAAAGGGAGCTGAGAAGAAGGGGACATGAAAAGAGAGGGGAAATATGCATGAGGGAACTAAGCATTTAAGCAAAGAAGTAACTATCTATTATTTTAAACAAAAGCAAACATAGAAGAAGAATGCATATGGATGCAACATGCTTATGAAAAAGAAGAAGAATAGAGGCAAAGCAAGATGTTCAAATCAATCACACAAACCACACACTTAATTAATTAGGCTTGACCCACTTTTGAAAAAAGTGTTTTTAGTCCCCAGTGAAGTCGCCAGCTGTTGCGCCCGAAAAAGTCCCCAAGGGAGAACCTTTCTCGTTCACAACTTTTCCTAAGACAATGAAGCCGCCACCAATATTTATTAAGGAAAATATTAGGAAAACCTTTTTTGGAAAGCGATTGGTCTTGCGAAACTAGAGAATAGGGTTCGGGGGTCGGTTACGCGCAGGGAAGGTGTTAGCACCCCACCCGTCCTCTCTACTGAGAGGGAACCTTTAATTAAATGTGTGGTTTTAGTGTGTTGACTTGAAAATACTTAATTTTGCCTCTCTACTTCTTATTGAAAAAGTCTTAATAAAAATCTTTATTTATTAGGAAAAAAAAAAGGGGAAAATGGTTTTTTAGAAAAAAGTGCTTGACGGGACATGGCCCGCTCCTACGTATCTCCCGGTGCGATGGAGAACTCAAAGCTACGTAGTTCTTCTTCTTTTGAAAATGATTGTTTGAAAACTTATTGTGAAAAATGATTTTTATTTGTTATGCTTGACGGGATGTGACCCGCTCCTACGTATCCCAAATGGGAATCAAAGCGACGTAGTTCTAGCGAGCCTTAAAAATGAAAATCTTTTTGATGAGGTTTTAGAAAATGAAAGCTTTCATGATGATCAAACTAACAAAGGTTATGATGGACCACCGCTAATAACTTGCTTTTGATTCTTTGATACCTAGACAAATGCTTTTTGAAATTGGACGTGTTCATGATAATCAAACCAACAAAGGTTGTGATGGATTATCACTAGTAGCTTGCTTTATGCTTACAAAAATTCTTTTGAAATTGAGGCTTTCATGGCAATCAAACCAATCAAAGGTTGTGATGGATTGCCACTAGTAACCGTTTTTGTGCCAGGTCGTTTAGAAATGAAAACAATGAATGCGAGAAAGAATTGGTGGATTCAAGCATAACACAATCAGTGGAATCAAATCATTAAGCAACAATATTTGAATTCGCAAACAAAAATCAAGTCTAAACTACACATAGTAGATCACAACGCATAGATAGGCAAGGAGGGAACTTGAATTGGGCATCAAGAAAAAATACAAGAGTAGGCAAGATTGAACCTAAATGCACATCTAGTGGAAGATGCTAGGCGAGAACCATACTCAAATATTTCTACAAAACGCAAGGGAATCTAAATGCACATCTAGTGGAAGATGCAATGTAAGGAATGGACCTATCTAAGTATTGATGATATTCTATATGAGAGTAGACGATGACACTGTAAGCTCAAGCAAAAGAGTTGCCTCAATCATGATCATTGGCCAGCATAAGCAAGCAAATTATTTAGCGACCAAAGTATCAAAGAATGTTGAATCACTTTGGTCAATCCTCACACTTAAGATTAAGTGCACAAGTGCACAAGTGTGAATCACATTGCCAATCATCAACTTAAACAACATATCAACTAAAAGGGTTGAATCATCTGAGACCATCTTCACCACTCAGAACATGATGCACTAGGCATAAGTGGGAATCATGTGGTTCATCATCAACAATGACACTATAACTAAGTTAAATCACATAGGGCAATTTTGGCATGGATCACAATGATTAAATATTAACAAATATAAAGACAGAAATACCTCTGATGAAGGCAGATACTACCACTTGAAGAACGCAACTCCAACTAACTCTTGCAGAAGATCAGCTCAGACTGACCAACGGAACGAATAGAGCGAAAAAATAAAGCGTAGAAGAGTTTTTCTAAAATGTGAGAGATTTCGAGAAAAAATGGGTTTTTTCTCTGATCTCGTGAAAATCTGTGTCTGAGAAGCAGAGAGGAGTTGTGAAATTGTGGTGAAAATGTGTGTTCGTGAAAATCTGTGTGTTTTGAAATGAAAAATGAGCTTCCTATTTATAGGAAATCAGATTTGATCTATTTTAGGAAACGGAGTAATCGATTATGTTGGAAATAACTTGGGAGATGTAATCGATTATTGGCTCATTGATTTTTGAGTGGATAATCGATTATGTGTGAAGGAAAAACAAGTGTATAATCGATTATCAACCTTCCTAAAAAGGTGGTAATCGATTATATGCTTAGTTACAAGAAGGGAGTAATCGATTTATTTGATAAATATGGAAACTTCCATTTGCTTCATAATCGATTATGTGTGATGTGCAAATGAAGGCTAATCGATTATTTGCTTCCTAATTGATTAGGATAATCGATTTATTGTTGTAAATAAGGAAACAATCGATTATTTGCTTTAGTAAAGATAGGAGAGTAATCGATTATGTGCTCTGAAAACATTCAGGCACATAATCTATTACCATAATCCATTATCTTTGTAAAAATATAGGATTTTAATTTCAAGCCCTCAACCAAAATATTTTTAGAAATATTTTTCAAAACTATTTTGATGCACCATGCATGTTTTGAAACACTCATCTCTCAGCTACTAAAAGTCATAGACCTTCAGTGATAAATGACCAAAACGCCCTTTTTAACTCTAAAAACCCTAATTTCCCAAAAAGTGCATTCTAACCCTAAAAATGATTTTAAAAACTTTGGAATGGTTTCTAGGACCCAAAATGCAATGCATAATTTATTTTTGTGTGGAAAATTAGGGTTTGGACCTAAGCCGGACAAAATTGGGGTATGACAGCTGCCCCTCTTTATTTGGATTTTACCAAGAAATATGAATTGCGCGAGACATATTTCGAAGGTAAAATAGAAATAAAGAATTCAGAAATTATACCAATTTTGTCCATTTGGAGAAATCCGAATTTCTCTTTTTTTTTTTTTTGTGGAAAGATAGACACTTTCGTGTTGATGCGAAGGGCGCCAGTTTCTGTTGCTGGCCAGTTTCCAGCATGTTGCCTGCTAGGCGCTCAGTGCCTGGGTGCCATTTTCAGGATGTCCCTCAATTTTTCCCCGGTTTTGTTTTTGACATATCTTTTGACTCGGGAGTCCGATTTAGACGTTTCAAAATGTTTTGGAAAGCTTATTCAGAGGCCTAGCTGAATATTCTAATTTGAGGCAAAGTGGTCCATTTTTCTGGAAAATTGTTAACCGTTGGTGTAGTCGTTAAATGTTGATGTTTTAAAAAGAAAGTTGTCATGTCTCAAATACTTTGAAAAAAATTGTCGTTGTCCCAATATTTTGGAAAATTGTCGTTGTCCTAATATTTTGGAAAGTTGTTGTCAGCTTGGTTTCTTGGTGCTGTTTGAGCTAGGTGTGAAGGTTCAAACCTTGGTGTTGTGGGAGCTAGGTGTGAAGGCTCCAAATATTGGTGTTCCGTTGTCTCGGGTAGTTTGGTGTTTCGGTGTCGTTGGGCTAGGTGTGAAAGCTCAACTTTGGTGATATTGGTGAACAATTTTGGTGTGTCACATTGTGACTATTTTGGATGATTGTCTGTGTGCATTCATGGTGTCGCATACAGCATGTGCATTTATTTTGGTGAAGGCCTTTGGTCTTGGAGCTGGGTGTGAAAGCTCAATTTTTCTAAAACTAGTGAGCCGGGTGTGAAAGCTCAATTTTTGGTGAATTGGTGAGCCGGGTGTGAAAGCTCTCAATTTTGGTGACGCCTCTATTTACAGGCAAAATTTTGGTGATTTGGTACCACATGCATATGCCCGTTGGTGTGGGTTGCATTCATGCATTATCATGACATTGGTGACCGGTTGTAATGTTTATAAGTTGACGTGCGTTTAAAATTTGGTGTGTGTAGTGGAGTGGTAGATATAGTTGTCATATTCTAGCATATTTCCTATCATTTTACGCTATTATATTGAAGATATCTCACCCATTCTGTTTGAATGTTACCCCTATGCGGTAACGTGCAGGTGATTGCGAGTGAAGGCCTAGGTACCTTCGCTAGTCCGAGTCGGTGTCCTTGCTTTGATGTGTAACACTCAAGGGGGGATAAACGCTAAACTTTGGTTGTTATATTTTATTTGTTTGGAGTCCATTCAGGACGTTATGATTTCATTGTTTTGAAACTTATTTCTATTTCCGCTGCGTGGTGATGTATTTAACTAAATCGGTGTTATGGGCTTAGTCCCTTTTTGATAAAGTATTATATACCGTATGTGACTTTTTGGTTTTGATGAATGTGTGACATCTCTTTTCGAAGTATGAAATAAATTTTTGTAACTCTGATTTTATTAAATAATTATCGGGTAGAAAAGGGGTGTTACACTTCAAACAAAGAATGGGAACCGGGTATTGCGCACCCGAACCCACTTGGTTTGGATCTGCTCGCGGATCCACTTGACCCAGACTATAAAAAGCCAAACCCTAAACTGACTGATCAGAAAATCAAGACTCTTCTACTTCAACCTTGTTGCGCCATTCTCTCCTTCTTCGTCAACCCTTCTTTCAGCGCTCTGCTAGGGTTCAAAGATGGAACCAGAGATCTTGCTGAATCAACACTGGAACCACACCAGCAGAGCAGCAAGAATGACTACACAAAGGTATTAACGAAAAACCCTTTGTTTTAGTAACTGATTTTGTTATATTTCGAAACCCTAGTTTCGAATCGATACTGTTTCCTTCTCTCCTTCACTGATTCAAAGTTCTTCTTTGTGTTGTATGTATGACACTCACAAAACGATGGACAATTCACACAAATACACTGATCAAAACATTCACAAGGTAAATCAACAACAACTTTGATGATTTCCTTGTGTTCTTGGTTTTGTTGATAAACCCTATACTATTTACTGTGTTCCTTGCGCTGCTACCTTGCTGTGTTCCTTTTTATTTCAGAAAAACTCTAATCTTGGTTTCTCATAACCTTCTTTGTTCTTCCTTTCTTTCTTTTAATTTCAGTCACTGAAATTAATTGTTAACCTTCTTCTTTTCTTTTCTTGCAGGATCTTTCACAACTTTGAAGGAATTTGAAGCACTCAAGAGGTGAAGGAAACTTAGAGAGAATCGTGAGGAACAGAATGCACAGAGAGGAGATATGAAGACGCAATGTAAAGGAAAACTGTAAAACAATTTATTGTTGTGTATATTATTCACTGTACATTCTGGTGCTAATACATATGTATTTATAGCTTTTGAAAAGGATGTATTAGCTGGTAGTTATTGAGTTGTTGTAGCTAACAACTCAGTTTGTTAAGCTTGTTTAACAAAACTAACTAAACTAGTTAGAAACTAATTAGTTACACAGTTGTAACCTAATGTACCTAAATTTGTTAATACTGTTGTGATTAAAACTGTAACACAGGGACTGTTTGGTCACATGATTCTAACAGCTCTATTTCAGTTTTGAAAATATAGCTGTTAGGCATTTTTAGGGTTTTTGCTTAAAAACCCAATAACAACCGCCTTTGAGACTGTCAGCGAGAGTTTGGTTTAGGAGAACTTATCCAGATAAGTTTAGCTGTCTAAAAAATATCCCTGACTACTGTAGTATAGGGGTGTTCAAAACCAAACCAAACCAATAGGAAACCGCAAACCGAACCAAACCAAACCGAAAACTGCAAAAAACCGCTTTCTATTGGTTTAGTTTGGTTTTATTTTCTGCTGAACCGCGCGGTTCGGTTCGGTTTGCGGTTCTGCTTTCAGTAACCAAACCGAACCGAACCAAACCGCAATATTGTATAAGTAACAGTTTTTTGGGCTCGCAACAGTAGCATATCTTTTGGGCTTCACACACAGTTAACGACCCATGACCCATCTCTCATTATCTCTACGTTTCAAAATTAGAAACCCTAAAGTTAGCACCGTTTCACCGTGACCCATCTCTCATCTCTCACGCGTCTCTCTCACTCAGACCGTCTCTCTCACAGAAGCACCACGCAATGCAATCACCCATCTCTCTCGCTGAAGCACCGTTTCACTGATCTCTCACATCCTCTCTCACTCACACCGTTGTACTGAATCACTCTCACTCACACCGTCGTTTTCGATTTCACTCTCACCAGAAGCAAACTGCTGTTGTTTTACTAAATCTGCAAGCTGTTGTTGATGATTGTTGTACTGAATCTGCAAACTGTTGTTGTTGTATTGAATCTGCAAACTGTTGTTGTTGTTGTTGTACTAAATCTGCAAACTATTGTTGTTGTTGTTGTACTGATTTTATGCTTAGGGTTTTGTTATATTTCAATGTTGATAATGTTGTTTTTGCTTGACAATTGATAATGACGATTGATAATGAAGTAAACTCTTACTCTGTTGCTGTCCCTGATGTTTCTCCGATCAAAAATCAGGTAATTGATTTGTCGTTCTTACTTTATCTAATGTGCTTTTTTTATCTAATTTGCAGGCTGAAAATATCCCATCACCCATGCCAACAACAGAACCACCGCAAACTATTGATTTGGAAACTGTGGAAGGTTCCAATGCTCAAAAGAAGAGGAAAGTCAAAGAAGCACCTACAACTGCAAATGATGGAGATATAGGTAAACAAAAACCTTGTAGGCCTAAATCTTGGGTTTGGGAATATTTTACAAAGGATGTTTTGACTAAGCGAGCTACATGTAATTGGTGTGGGGCATCTTATGCATCTGATTCACAATTAAATGGTACCTCTACTTTAAAAAAACATTTAGAGAAATGTAAGAAGTTTCCCAAAAGTTTACTTGATCCTACTCAAAGCACTCTTAGTGTTCAAGGATTGAACAAAGAAGATGAAAAAAGTAGTGCACTTGTTGGTGTTCATTTTGATCTTGATGCATGTAGACAAGCTTTAGCTAGAATGATAATTGTGGATGAGTTACCTTTTTCGTTTGTTGAAAATGAAGGATTTCGTCATTTTATGAGTGTTGCACAACCTAGACTCCCGATTCCCGGAAGGATTACAATTGCCAGGGACTGTTTGACTCTTTACACAAGTGAGAAACATAAGTTAAAAAACATGTTTAGCAAAACAAATCAAAGTGTTAGTCTAACAACTGATACATGGACTTCAGTGCAAAATATTAATTATATGGTTCTTAGTGCACATTTCATTAATCAACATTGGAAGTTGCATAAAAGAATTCTTAATTCCTGTCCAATTACGTCTCATAGGGGAGAAATGATTGGCAAAAGGATTGAAAAGTGTTTGGAAGGTTGGATAGTAGATAAGGTTTTCACCATTACGGTTGATAACGCTAGTTCTAATGATGTTGCTATTAGTTACCTAAAAGGTAGAATGGAGGATTGGAATTCACATCCACTAAAAGGGGAACATTTGCATGTTAGGTGTTGTGCGCATATTCTTAACCTCACTGTCAATGATGGATTAAAGGACATGCATTCTTCAATTTTAAAAATTAGGAGTGCAGTTCGATATGTTCGTGGATCAGCTGGTCGTTTGGATAGGTTTAAAACATGTGTTAAGGAAGCTAGGATACAAGATAAGTCTACGGTTCAGTTGGATTGCCCTACTAGGTGGAACTCAACCTACCTTATGCTTGAACGTGCATTGAGGTTCCAAGAGGCCTTTAAGAGATTAGGTGAGAAGCATGTTGATTATGCGACGTTGCAATGTGGTATCCCAAAAACAGAGGATTGGGATAATGCAAAGTGTTTTGTGCAATTTCTGAAATTGTTTTTTGAAATCACTAAGAAGGTGTCAGGTTCAACTTATGTAACATCTTCTGCATATTTTATTGAACATTGTGTGATATTGGATGCATTCAAGACTTGGATGGGACTTCGTGACCCATTACTTGCGAAAATGGCCGAAAATATGAAAACTAAATATAGCAAGTATTGGGGGGACGTCACAAAGATGAATATGTTGGTCTTTGTTGCTGTAATTTTTGATCCTCGACGTAAGTTTCAGTTTATTAGGTGGGGCTTGACTTGAGGTTATGAGAAGGATGTTGCTGATTCTTTGTGTGAAAAGGTAAAGGAAACATTATACAAAATGTTTGAAAGCTATAGGGATTTCTATAATGAAGGCCAAGCCGAAATTGTTACACAAGAAATAGAATTATCAGATGTTGTATCTTCTAGTCGAATTGATGATGCATTTGATAAAGACATGGACAATGATCAGACTATGAGTAAAAATGAAGTGGATATGTATCTCACGGAGCCTAGGGAGAAGAAATGTCCAATTTTGATATCTTGAACTGGTGGAAGGTAAATTCTACCAAATACCCTACTCTTGGTCTAATGGCCAGAAATATATGTTAAGACTTTGGCAAGTGTACCAAATAAGTGTTTGTCACACAATTGCCATTCAAATGGGGTTCTCCACAATAAATACAGCGAAATGAGGGAAGCGTGAACTCCATTCCAATGTGGTTCTCTCTTCTTCTTTTTTTCTTTTTTTTTTCCGGGACAAACAGCAATTCTTTCGAACTTTGCCCCTGCTACACAGTTCACTGAAACACTAAAGAAAACCGTTAACAAGTCCAACACAATAATTAAGCATCTAAACAAATAAAACAAAAATAAAATACTGAAATAAATAAAATAAAATAAAACAACTAAGAATTAACTCAAATGCCTTGTTGACAATGAAATCAACAATCCCCGGCAACGGCGCCAAAAACTTGTTAAGACTTTGGCAAGTGTACCAAATTTGTTGCAAGTAATAATTTAAACGGTAAGTACCGGTCGTATCCACAGGGATTGCGTTTTATTATCAATTAGGCAAGTTTATTAATTCTTAGCGGTAGAAACGGAAAGATAATCTTTTTGGAATTTTGTAAATTAAATGCAAGATAGTGTTTGAAAATAAAGCAAGATACAAGCGATTAAGGATTGATTCATCTTCCCTACGCTATCCTATGACCTTCAGCTAATTACAGATTAGTTGTTTGAACTACCAGATTCAATTCACTATGATAGGTTAAGAGCAATTCCTTGCCTCAGAACCCCTTTTACCTAATTGAGTTACCCTAATTCCTTAGGTGAATCATGCCAATCGGTAAAGCAATACTCTCAAGAAATAAAGAATTCATGCATCCAACCCCATATTCCTATGGTGATCACAAGTACATGATCTAATACCCCATATCCAGCATGCAACCCATATTCCTATGCAATCACATAACCTAGATCATTATAAATATCATATGTAACTATAAAGCATTAAACTCAGAGGCATAGACTTATGATAATTCAAACTACTAATTGTATTAACCATAACAAAGCATTCATAGGATAGTTTTGGGAAGAGTCATCTCTCCCTAATCAAAAGAAACTAAGTAGACAACATCATAAGAGTAGAAATCAAGAGTAGGAGAAGATTACACAAGTAAGGATCCATTAGAACCTTCAAACCCTTGTTCCCAAGGTGAAGGAAGGCCTCCAAATTCGCCCCCAGCTGCTGCTCCAAACCCTAGCACTGCTCTCCAGACGAAGTCCCTGAACAATTCGCTGAAAACTGATATTTAACCTAACTTTCTGAAGTCCATCGCGACGCGGCCCGTAGCCATCGTGACGCGATATTGCACAGAATCAACAATCCTCCTGTTTTATGCTTCCTTCGCGACGCGAACCCTCCTGGTCGCGACGCGAAATTGCTTAGAAACTCAAATCTTCCCAATTGTGCTGCATCTCCGGGCAAGTGTCTGGTTCGCCGAATGATAACACACAAATTGGAGGTCTTCAAGTACAATTTAGCTCCAAAAGTGAAGGAATTGCTTACAACAGGACTTCCTACTACAATTATCTAAAACTAAACTAAATCCCCAGATAATGACTGTGATACAATGAAAAACCTGCACAATTGGTCCTAAAAATGCACAACTTACATCGTATGATCGGGAGTTAACACAACCCCAAACTTAAACTTTTGCTTGTCCTCAAGCAAACATTCAATTCAGACTGTGGCTGATTTTCTATTTAGCTGTTACATATGATACACCAACCTTAAACACATCAGCACATCAACTGTCATCATCAACCTAATACAATGGCAGGACAACTGAATTGGAAATACCGAATCATAAGCAGGCAACATTCTCAAGTTTTCTCTTTTGCACACATCTCACTAGTGTTTCATTCTTTGAGGTGTTTAGGGTATTCACTCAATTCACAGTACCTGCATCATCGTTTCATAGGCTTGACAGAGTTCTATATCAATCTATACAAATGAAATGCACACACACTTTTTGAGGACTTAAAGGGTTATAGCGGGGCTTAGGTAAAGGTGGATAATTTTGGATAAGTAGGTTGCACTTGGAGTTAGGCCTACCTCTCTCTCAGTCAATTTCACACAATTCACTTACTCACCCATTTTCCCCAAAGCATTCAACAAACAAGAGAAGGATTTTATTTATTTATTTTTCCTTTATATATATATATATATATATATATTTGCTTTTTCTATTTCTTTTCTTTGTTCCTTCTCTTGTATACCACCCCAAACTTAGAATGTTGCTATTCCACGAGCAACCCCAAACTTAGAATTTTTCCCTATTCTCACAGTTTTGTTACCTAACTCCAAGTTAAGATTAACTAGGCTATGATTTTCAGAAAAAAAACATACAAGATTCAATTATAGGCTCAGAGGGGCTAGCAGAGGATAAACATTAGTTAGGTGTGGTTTGAAAGGCTCAGGGGTGCCAACAGAAGTGCCTCAATGTGTATGAAAATCAAATGCAAGACAATTAAGTACAAAGTCAAGTTCTGCAGACTAATGCAAGCAAGGAATACACACAATATATAAGAAAGTGTTTAGGCTCAAACCTCACAGTTAGGATTGTAGAGATGGAACTTGAGAGATGCTGCTCACAGATGATAAAGAACTTCCGCAACCTTTGTCATGACCACTGCTATTACTTGATGATAGAACTTGACGTGCGAGTGCTCAACAGGTAAAACGTAAACATGCGAAGCCAAATGCCACACTTCATCATCATTGAAGCTGCTTTAACAAAAAAAAAGAATAGGGCAGTGGTACAATATCACAGAGTAAGTTATAATCATTCAGTAAAGACCAAAGTGCAAAATAAGTCAAAAGGGGAATGAAAACAGAAATCAAAACTCAACACAGCAGCAATGTCTCAAAATAATAAAAACTGATAATGATAGGGTGAGCCTCCTGCTCACGGGAAGGATAAGTGGTGCTCACCAGTGGGTTGCCTCCCACTAAGCGCTTCTTTAACGTCACTAGCTTGACGTTTGAAATGCCACTATCAAGGTGGCTGATATGACACAAAGAATACATCATCCTTCTTCTTTCGCTTCTGGGGCAAGAACATCATGAATTTGAAATATAGCTGCAGATGCTTCCATACCCTCTCAATGTGAAGGATGATGAACAAGGCATAGAAGGAGTCCAAGTATCTATCAAGCTCTTCACTTCTATCTTCCTTGCTACTTGAAACATTAGTAGGAACCATGCTTTGTTGGGTTCTTTCTTGTTGGATTTTCACCCCTTCCCAAAATTGGGAGCTTTGAGCTTCTCTCCAAACTACATGATCCTCCATTTCAAGCTCTTCTTCTTCCTCATCTTTCTTGTCCTCCCCAACTTCTTCTTTTGTTGAGGCATGTTCTTCTGGTTCTTCATTTGTAGTGGAATGAAACTCCTTACAATTTCCATTCAGATGTTGCCTCCCACAAACATCACAATGCGCGTTATGTGGTTGGTCTTTGCTTAACTCGCGTAGTTTCATATCCGCTAACCAGGAATAACTTTTTGTTACAGTTACCCACTCATCCTCACAGTTGCAGTACACTAGATCCTCCCCACAAGAATCGCAATAGGTGGGTGTCACACAGTTGCCATTCAAGTGGGGTTCTCCACAACAATTACAGCAAAGTGGGGGTGGCGAGGACTCTATCATCACCTGCTCTTGGGGCTGGAAGATGATCTTGGTCATTTGCATAAACTGAGTCAAAGCATCTTCCAACCGAGAAGGGGTCCTTCCCATGAGATTTTCCTGCTTCACAGTTGTCCGTTCTTCCTCACAATCGCAACACACAAGGTCCTTCCCACAAGAATAACAATAAGTGTTTGTCACACAATTGCCATTCAAATGGGATTCTCCACAATAAATACAGCGAAATGAGGGAAGCGTGAACTCCATTCCAATGTGGTTCTCTCTTCTTCTTTTTTTTTTTTTTCGGGACAAACAGCAATTCTTTCGAACTTTGCCCCTGCTACACAGTTCACTGAAACACTAAAGAAAACCGTTAACAAGTCCAACACAATAATTAAGCATCTAAACAAATAAAACAAAAATAAAATACTGAAATAAATAAAATAAAATAAAACAAATAAGAATTAACTCAAATGCCTTGTTGACAATGAAATCAACAATCCCCGGCAACGGCGCCAAAAACTTGTTAAGACTTTGGCAAGTGTACCAAATTTGTTGCAAGTAATAATTTAAACGGTAAGTACCGGTCGTATCCACAGGGATTGCGTTTTATTATCAATTAGGCAAGTTTATTAATTCTTAGCGGTAGAAACGGAAAGATAATCTTTTTGGAATTTTGTAAATTAAATGCAAGATAGTGTTTGAAAATAAAGCAAGATACAAGCGATTAAGGATTGATTCATCTTCCCTACGCTATCCTATGACCTTCAGCTAATTACAGATTAGTTGTTTGAACTACCAGATTCAATTCACTATGATAGGTTAAGAGCAATTCCTTGCCTCAGAACCCCTTTTACCTAATTGAGTTACCCTAATTCCTTAGGTGAATCATGCCAATCGGTAAAGCAATACTCTCAAGAAATAAAGAATTCATGCATCCAACCCCATATTCCTATGGTGATCACAAGTACATGATCTAATACCCCATATCCAGCATGCAACCCATATTCCTATGCAATCACATAACCTAGATCATTATAAATATCATATGTAACTATAAAGCATTAAACTCAGAGGCATAGACTTATGATAATTCAAACTACTAATTGTATTAACCATAACAAAGCATTCATAGGATAGTTTTGGGAAGAGTCATCTCTCCCTAATCAAAAGAAACTAAGTAGACAACATCATAAGAGTAGAAATCAAGAGTAGGAGAAGATTACACAAGTAAGGATCCATTAGAACCTTCAAACCCTTGTTCCCAAGGTGAAGGAAGGCCTCCAAATTCGCCCCCAGCTGCTGCTCCAAACCCTAGCACTGCTCTCCAGACGAAGTCCCTGAACAATTCGCTGAAAACTGATATTTAACCTAACTTTCTGAAGTCCATCGCGACGCGGCCCGTAGCCATCGTGACGCGATATTGCACAGAATCAACAATCCTCCTGTTTTATGCTTCCTTCGCGACGCGAACCCTCCTGGTCGCGACGCGAAATTGCTTAGAAACTCAAATCTTCCCAATTGTGCTGCATCTCCGGGCAAGTGTCTGGTTCGCCGAATGATAACACACAAATTGGAGGTCTTCAAGTACAATTTAGCTCCAAAAGTGAAGGAATTGCTTACAACAGGACTTCCTACTACAATTATCTAAAACTAAACTAAATCCCCAGATAATGACTGTGATACAATGAAAAACCTGCACAATTGGTCCTAAAAATGCACAACTTACATCGTATGATCGGGAGTTAACATTGGGGGGACGTCACAAAGATGAATATGTTGGTCTTTGTTGCTGTAATTTTTGATCCTCGACGTAAGTTTCAGTTTATTAGGTGGGGCTTGACTTGAGGTTATGAGAAGGATGTTGCTGATTCTTTGTGTGAAAAGGTAAAGGAAACATTATACAAAATGTTTGAAAGCTATAGGGATTTCTATAATGAAGGCCAAGCCGAAATTGTTACACAAGAAATAGAATTATCAGTGTTGTATCTTCTAGTCGAATTGATGATGCATTTGATAAAGACATGGACAATGATCAGACTATGAGTAAAAATGAAGTGGATATGTATCTCACGGAGCCTAGGGAGAAGAAATGTCCAGATTTTGATATCTTGAACTGCTGGAAGGTAAATTCTACCAAATACCCTACTCTTGGTCTAATGGCCAGAGATATATTGGCGATGCCCATATCTACTGTTGCTTCAGAGTCTGCTTTCAGCACTGGAGGTAGAGTTCTTTGTTCTTATAGGGGCTCCCTTACACCACAAACTGTTGAAGCTTTAATTTGTGCACAAAATTGGTTGAGATCTTCCCCTTTGTCAGTGGATATTGAAGAGCTCTTGGAAGACTTGGAAAAGTTGGAAGAATGTATATATGTGTTGTAAATTCTGTTTTGTGAAATTACAATTATATGTTTTGTCTAACTTTTGTTTATATATTTGATACATTCTTAGAACTTGCTCCAATCCCACAACTTAATGAGGGGCTTTCTGATATTGAAACTGATGAAGACTAGATGGTATGTACTTTAATTTGATTGAATCTTGTTAGATTTTATTACTCTATTAGTTATTGAATTGCATAATAGTTACTAATTTTGTATTATTTCTTTGTCTATTTTTTATTTGTAGGACTTGTTGAGACTTATGGACTTGTTGAGACTTGCTGGAGAATGCTTTTGGAGAATGTTTTAAGTTTAATGTTTTAATTGGTAGTTTTTATTTGCTGGAGAATGTTTGGCTGTTTAATTGGAGACTTGTATTAAGTTTAGTGTTTTAAGTTTGAAGTTTTGTTGGAGAATGTTTTAAGTTTAATTGGCAGATTTTATTTGCTGGAGAATGTTTAGCTTTTAATTGGAGACTTGTATTAAGTTTAGGGTTTTAAGTTTGAAGTTTTGTTGGAGAATGTTTTAAGTTTAATTGGCAGATTTTATTTGCCGGAGAATGTTTGGCTTTTAATTGGAGACTTGTATTAAGTTTAGTGTTTTAAGTTTGAAGTTTTGTTGCAGAATGTTTTAAGTTTAATCTTTTAATTGGCAGATTTTATTTGTTAGAGACATGTTTTAAGTTTAATGTATTGTTTCGTCTCGCTAAAAACCGCACCAACTCAAACCGCATTGGTTTGGTTTGGCTTGGTTTGTTTTTTTTTTTAAAGACAACCGAACCAAACCAAACCGCAACTATTTAGACCTTGCGGTTTGATCCACTTTTTTGTTCAAAACCGAACCAAACCGCACCTCGAACACCCCTACCATATTGAGTGGCTACAGCAGGAAGCAAGAATAAAATTCACATTCTTCTTTCCAATGTCTTTCCCCAATCATTTTAAAATTAGGGGACCTACACGTGTGTATTAAGAATTCATGATTAATTGAGACGTTAGGCTAACGAGAGACAAAGGATAAGCAGGATTAAAATGAATGGCCAAACAAAATAATCCAGCTATCAAAACGTGCAAAGCTGGCACCAGCTTTTGGTTTGGTTCTTCCAAGCTTCCTACCGTTCACGCGTCTCACCATACCATACCCATATTCCCATAATCCCATTCCCATACACACACATATATATAGACCTCTTTCTAACACATTCCTCCACATCATAATACAACAATCACATTCCTCTATCTATCTGATACTGTGTCCAATATAATGGCTTCTATTCGTATAAAGTTCAATGTCCTCATGCTTGTTGGAGTTGTAGTTAGCTCCTTGGTGGTTTCTTCTTCTGCTAACTTCAACCAAGACTTTGATCTAACATGGGGTGACCACCGTGCTAAGATATTCAACGGTGGTCAACTTCTATCTCTTTCCTTAGACAAAGTCTCTGGCTCTGGCTTCCAATCCAAGAAAGAGTACCTCTTTGGTAGAATTGATATGCAGCTCAAACTCGTTGCTGGCAACTCTGCTGGCACCGTCACTGCTTACTACGTACGTTTTACTATTCAATTATTTTCTTCTTTTCCTTACTCCTTGTATGATTCTTTGTTTTTTTTTTGTACAAATATTTTCTGTTTTTTTTCAAAAGCAACTTTAATAATATATCTTCATCATGAAATCACACGCTTTACCTATGAAAATCCAACTCTTATATTCTCATGCTTGTTCACTTTTGGCATCAACCTTTCAAACCCACGAAGCAAGTTATACTATTTTTTTTCTTTCAAAATTAGTTTCTCATATTTACATATGATTTAATGCAGTTATCATCACAAGGACCAACTCATGATGAGATTGATTTTGAATTCTTGGGGAATGTTAGCGGTGACCCTTACATTCTTCACACAAATGTCTTTTCACAAGGCAAAGGAAACAGAGAACAACAATTCTACCTTTGGTTTGACCCTACCAAGAATTTCCACACTTACTCCATCATCTGGAAGCCACAACACATTATGTAAGCAATAATAAACAAATACTACAACTTCAAAAACAACATACTCGAATAATTTTTTTTATCTTTGATTGGTTAAATAATAAATACTAAATGAAATTGTTAATACTGCAGATTCTTGGTTGACAACATTCCAATAAGGGTGTTTAAGAATGCAGAGTCAGTTGGTGTTCCATACCCAAAGAACCAACCAATGAGAATATATTCAAGTCTATGGAGTGCTGATGATTGGGCCACAAGAGGTGGTTTGGTGAAGACTGATTGGTCCAAAGCACCCTTTACAGCATACTACAGGAATTTCAAAGCCACACAGTTCTCCTCCTCAGTGTCTTCCAATTCTTTCTCTGATTCTGCTTTGCAGAGTAACGAGCTTGATGCTTATGGTAGAAGAAGACTGAGATGGGTTCAGAAATATTTCATGATCTATAACTATTGCAACGATCTTAAGCGATTCCCACAAGGCATTCCTGCTGAGTGTAGCCGCTCAAGGTTCTGATTCTGAGAGATCATCTTGAAGAAACAAATTGTTTTTGTCGAATTATATGTTATCTATTTGGCAAGCTATTCTATATGATTCTTTCATTTTTTTTTCTTTTTTTGTTCTACTTTATGTAATTCATGATCGAAATAAATCAAATTCTTTTGTGGAATTTGTATGTCTGCATACAACGGAGCACACTCGTATCTATTTATAAATAAAATAAGAATCAACTACAATTAAGACTAATTAAATCTAATTGATACTAATTGATAATTGTTCTGTACCGTGCTTCCGACCTTGAAACAGTTGGTAGGAGTTGTCCTTGATCTGCGACGTTCGACCTTGAGATGCCGATGTTCGATATTTGAGATGGCGATGTTGTACCTGTAATGATACTCCGATGCTATGAGTCAGTGTTTTGTATTAGAATTAGAAATTGCTTACATTTATGAGCATTGAGTGTGGTATTTATAGAGTTTGTGTGATGTTTGTTTTGTCGACCCTGAGCCGTTAGATCTTACAGAGGTATCTGTACCGTTGATATTCTAACTGATATGACAAATCTTAATTGATATTCTAACATCTTTGTACCACTTTATTTGTACGGTGAAGCATCTTTGTACAAATACTTAGGAGTGAGCATCGAGGGAAGACCCGCCCGAACCCGCCCAAATCGGAACAGCAAAATCATCATCGGTCGGGTTCGCTCGGGTTGGCGGTTTTAAACGGAAAACACGTGGGTTGTAACGTTGTGCACGGGCGGGTGCGGTTACTGTGCAAACCAACCCGCCAAACCCGAACCCACCCGTATTTGTGTTACTTACCCTAGGTTATTTAGCGCGCATCTGACTCTCTCCCACTCTAAACCTAATTCCAATCCAAAATGCGCAGCTCTCTCCTCTACCACTCTCAGTTTATCTCTCGCTCGCGCCTCTCAGTCCTCTCTGTCTCTGATCTCTCTTCTCTACCACTCTAATCTCTCAATCGCAAAACCCTAAATAAGCCCTTCATTCATCTTCCACTCTCTGTTTCTCTCGCTCTCGCGTCTCTCTACCACTCTAATCTCTCAAATCGCAAAACCCTAAAACATTACAAGCCCTTCATTCATCTTCATCTGACTCCTTCCTTCATTCATCTCATCTCTCTCAATCTTACATTGTTCCTCATCCACCTCCTTCAGATCTTCACAGAGAGGTATTTCGTTTTACATTTACTGTATTTCGTTTACGTTTTCTGGTTATCGTTTTACATTTTCTGGTTATTTCGTTTACATCCATCTCCTTTATGTATTTCGTTTTACATTTTCTGGTTATTTTACTTAACAATTTTTTTTATGTTGCAGAGAGGTATTGAGCAAAGGGATTGCAAAAACAAGACAGTGAAGACACATATCTTCTCTTAAACAATCAACTCAAGGTATTCTGTTTCTCTCTATTTTCACCTCTTTTTAGGGTTTTCTAATTATCAGTTTGTCTATTTGTTTGCATGTGTTGCCTGTGATAATATTTGGTATTTTAAGAGATATTATGTTGACCTACTTCTGTATATATTGACTGTGAAGTTGGTTTCCTAATTATATTGATTATTTTTGAGTAATAGACATGTTGTTCGTAGGGTTTTTTTTTTACTTAGATAATGTTTTTCAATTTCGGTTCCATTGTGAATTTGTATTTCTATTTTTAAATCTGAAATTTCTCTTTCCTAATTGCTATTTCTATTTGTGAAGTTTTGATTGTGTATCTGTTATTGTTATAATTTCTAGTTTCTAGTAATGGACCAGCCTCTTAACCAATCTGCTGCCCTACCTACTCCTGTTATTGTGTATCTGTTATTGTTATAATTTTTTTTATCTTTGATTGGTTAAATAATAAATACTAAATGAAATTGTTGTAACTCCAGATTCTTGGTTGACAACATTCCAATAAGGGTGTTTAAGAATGCAGAGTCAGTTGGTGTTCCATACCCAAAGAACCAACCAATGAGAATATATTCAAGTCTATGGAGTGCTGATGATTGGGCCACAAGGGGTGGCTTGGTGAAAACTGATCGGTCCAAAGCACCCTTCACAGCATACTACAGGAATTTCAAAGCCACACAGTTCTCCTCAGTGACTTCCAATTCCTTCTCTGATTCTGCTTTGCAGAGTAACGAGCTTGATGCTTATGGTAGAAGAAGACTGAGATGGGTTCAGAAATATTTCATGATCTATAACTATTGCAACGATCTTAAGCGATTCCCACAAGGCATTCCTGCTGAGTGTAGCCGCTCAAGGTTCTGATTCTGAGAGATCATCTTGAAGAAACAAATTGTTTTTGTCGAATTATATGTTATCTATTTGGCAAGCTATTCTATATGATTCTTTCATTTTTTTGTTCTACTTTATGTAATTCATGATCGAAATAAATCAAATTCTTTTGTGGAATTTGTATGTCCGTATACAACGGAGCACAATCATATCTATTTATAAATAAAATAAGAATCAACTATTAAGACTAATTAAATCTAATTGATATTTATTGATAATTGTTCTGTACCGTGCTTTCGACCTTGAAATAGTTAGTAGGAGTTGTCCTTGATCTGCGACGTTCGACCTTGAGATGCCGATGTTCGTTCTTTGAGATGGCGATGTTGTACCTGTAATGATACTACGATGCTAAAGTCAGTATCTGAGTGAGTCCGTGTTTTGTATTAGAATTAGAAATTGCTTACAGTTATGAGCATTGAGTGTGATATTTATAGAGTTTGTGGGATGTTTGTTTTGTCGACCCTGAGCCGTTAGATCTTACAGAGGTATCTGTACCGTTGATTAACTAGACTAGATTTTCTGGATATGGGCTGGTTTGGTTATTAGGCCTTATAGGGGGTGTAAATATCAGTTTAGGCCTTTTACTAGTTAACATAACAGTGGCCCCCTCAAGTCTGGTCGCCTAAGGGGCAATCTTGGCTTGACGGTAGCCTTCTTTTTGAGGAGTTGAGGATGCACCGAGCTTTCTTTTTGAGAGACTCAAGATGTCCCGAGCTTTAATCGATCTTGATATTTACCGAGGGTGATCTTGGCCTGACGGTAGCACTCGTTGTCGATCATATGATGCGCCGAGCTTCAAATGATTTTGAGATGTTCCGAGCTTTCTTTCTGACCAATGGGTCCAACGCCTCAGTGTCAGTGTCAGGCATTAAATGTTTCTGACACGGCGCGTATAACGATGGCGGCTAATGATGGTGATGTTTTTGTTTTTTAGTGCCTGACTTTTGGGCTTCGATTGGACGCGTTGATTCGACTTCCAGTCCCAACCCACGATTTTCTGGCCCACCATAAATAGGGGGTCGCTTCCATTCATTTGTTGCTGCGTAACTCTTTCTGCTTTGATCACTGATCTTGAGGCGTCGAGGTTTCCATTGAGCGAGGCGGACAAGGCGTTTGATTTTAAGGTTGACAAAGAGATCCAAGCTTCTCATCTGCATTTGTTTCGAGGTTAGTTTTTGTTTCCCAATTGTACTTGTGTTTTGGGCCCTTCCTAGTTTTTTCTTTTGTTCGCTCAGAGTGGGGGTCGTCAGGTCGGGTTCCGACTTGCTCGCGGACCCATTTGCGATTTTCCTTGTCCTGACATTTCGTCCCCCATTTCTGCAGCTTTTAAGACCTGGAGAGGACAAAACAAACCCGTAGGGATATAACGGAATATAGAAACGAGTTCGTTAAGATCATGGCCTCTGGTGGTGTCGTTCCTGAGGATCGAGACAATCAGCTGATGATTGGTACTCCAGATGAGCAAGACCATCCGCTTTCGGCTCCTACCAGCGAACAGGAGGAGGAGAACGTCGACATTGAAACTATATCTCCGGCTGACGATGTTAAAGGAGACGATGCGGATGTTGTGAAAGCAGTGGAGGAAGATCGCAGGATTGAAGTGGTAGCTCTTTCTTCTGACTCCGATGAGGGTGCACAATCTGGGGGAAGTCAGGGAAGCTCAGACACTGTTGAATCGGAGAGCTCCGACCCTGAGTTTGGGAGAAGCTCGACATCGGAAAATCAGGATGGTGCTGATGAGACGGAGCTGCCAAGTACTAGCCAAGCTTCTAAATCTTCAGCCGATGGTTATTCCAGCACCGGTCCTGGAGCTCATGACGTGCCGGTGCGGAAAGTTCGACCATATGATTGGGTTTCTGCCAAGATTCTGGAGGTCGAGTCTTTATATCGTTCGGGCCATAACTTGGAGTTGGTTGGATGAAAAATTGCAGGGCGTTCTGAGAGAAACATTTGGAGGGTCGAAGGCATGAAGGATGGAGAGCATGTGGCTTCTTGGGAAGGAGATCTTAAGTTCACTATGTACCATGTGATCATTAATGACATGAATATCCGGCCTCCTTTTACTTCTCTCGAACAGACCGTTCCGGCCTCCTTTTGAGTTGATGTGTATTCACTTGGAGAGACCGGTGTCGTCCCAACTATTCTTTCATTTGTTCGAGCTCAATCGGAATAGCGGGGAGGATAAGTCCGGTCGCGAGCATGTCAGCTTGCGCTCGAGGCGAGGTGCGAAGATTTTTAAAGCCTATGCGGACTCCCTGAGGGGAAGCTGGAAGCAGCTCGATTATTGGGTTGAACCGGTCAATGATAGGGCCATCGATAGTGTGGGGAAGTTCGGAGCGGATGGTCGGACTCTAGTGTCAACCAAGTTTCCTATAGGTTGGAGTAATGGTCATTTCAATAGATCTTTCCATTCCTATACCGTTGGGGAGGATCGTCTGAGCGCAGAAGATCGTCTCACCAAAGCAATTTTTATCTTCATTTCCCAGAGGGTTCCGTTTTCAAAACATAAGTACAGGGGTATCCCTACGGATCGCTTAGTCCAGGCTGGGAAGCGTGTGAGAGAGAAGATAGTGGAAGAGAAAATCAATGAGCAAAAAACTGTTTTGTTTTAGTAATCCCTAAAAAAAGGCACATTTATTAAATTATTTAATGTAATTAAAACAAAAAAATGGATGTGACACAAATACCTTTATTAAATACTAACCATTAGATTGAATTTCATTGAAATTTTGTCAATCCAATGGCTAGTAATGATTTAGTAACTATTACTAAACAAATGACTTATTACTACAAGCCGTAGCCAACGAATTAATAGCTAATTTGGTTCCTCAAATTTTAGTAAAGTTTAGTTTTTGACATTTTCAAACGGTATATAGATTAATCTCTTAAATTCTCGATTTCTATTTGGACACGGATTTTTACAAGTTAATATTTATTTAGTCCTTAACTTTTGTAACTTGGTATTAATGTGGTCCCCTAGTACAAATTCATAATTAACCTTTACAACAACAACAATAATTCCTTGTGTAAAAATCAATGATGGTTGGTCCAACTGATAACTGAGTTTCGATCCCACTTCAAAGTTTCAAGTTTAAATTTTGAGTGTGACAAAAATTTTATTGGAGGGAGAGCTATACAGATTGATAAAGACAAATACATGTAGTCAGCCAAATTCTTCGACGTAGATTAGTACGGGTAAAACTGTCGATAATGCGCATTGATATCACTCAGGTAAAAAAGAGAAGCCTTTTGTGACCGTGACACCGCCTTTGAGACTGTTAGCGAGAGTTTGTTTAGGAGAACTTATCCAGATAAGTTTAGCTGTCTAAAAAATATCCCTGACTACTGTAGTATTGAGTGGCTACAGCAGGAAGCAAGAATAAAATTCACATTATACGTATGCACAATGCACTAGTGTGCTCTTGAGTCATGAGGTATAAATATGCTTAATTATGGCATAACTATATATGGAGTATTTTTATCTTGTTTAATCTCTATAATATACATTCAAATTTGTCAGCGTTTGGAAAAGACAAAATTAAAGCTGGTGCTAATAGAAGGAGAGACAAAGGGAAGCAGAAAGAGTTACCATCAGCACGATCCAAGGAATCCAAGTGGGATAACCATGATCATGGCATTGGCGTGTGGTCTCGTGACTAATGTCAGAAAACCAGAAATCAGGGTCAGCAAATTAAATATCTCCTCTGCCACGTGGAGAAGTAAAATAGGAATGGATCCTCTCCCCCCGAAGTCAAATTAATACATCGGTTTTATTTTCACACTCTTCTTTCCAATCTTTTTCCCCAATCATTTTAAAATTAGGGGACCTAATATTAAATAAGTAAGTTAGTTCGACACCTGCTAGTTCGACTATGTTAAATAAGTAAGCTAGTTCGACACCTGCTATTTTGACTCACAGAACTGGCTAGTTCGACACCTGCTAGTTCGACTCACAAAACTGATCTGTCGAAGTGAGGGAGTCGAAAATTACACTTTTATTCAGTTGTATGTTTACTATTGTTTGCTGACTCAGCATGCTTACATGGACTGAGTATATAAGCAACATTCACAGTGATGCAATAATAACACTGATTTCAGTTTTACTCTTAACCGAATTTCAGTTACATCTTCTTCCCTCTCTCTCTCAGTGCGTGTGTGAGTGTGTGTGATGTGTATGAAAAATTCCAACAAATGGTATTCAGAGCGTGATTGTTGAAGTTTTTCGAGAGTGAATCCAGTATGAGAAGACGAGTGAAGTCTCAACGGTGAGAGTAAACTGTGATGACGACGAACGGCCATTTTCCGGCGAACTTTCCGATCCTCGACAGAAGAAACTACGATCAGTGGAGTATGAAGATGAAGGCGATCCTTGGTTATCAGGATGTGTGGGATTTGGTGCAGAACGGACTAGCTCCGTTACCGGCGAATGCAACCGTTGCGCAACAAACAATTTACAGAAAATCGAAGAAGAAGGATTGGAAAGGTTTGTGTATCCTCCATCAGTGTGTGAGTCCTGCAATTTTTGAGGAAATTGCTAGATCTGAAACGAGCAAAGCAGCGTGGGACATTCTCGCGAATTCCTACGCCGGAGATCAGAAATTGAAGAAGGTGCGACTTCAAACCCTAAGAAGACAATATGAACTGCTAGGAATGGAGGAGAGTGAATCGATTGCTGCGTATTTCACCAGAGTCCAAGCTATGACGAATCAGATGCTGTATTGTGGTGAAACGTTGTCTGATGAATCAATTGTGGAGAAGATTTTGCGATCTGTGTCGTCACGCTTCGATCACATCACGGTGGCGATTGAACAAGCGAAAGATCTGTCAACAATGATGATAGAAGAACTTCAAGGATCTCTTGAAGCGCATGAGCAGAGAATGAATGAGAAGAAGATGGTGAAGCCTGGCACAGAGCAAGCTTTAGCAGTACAAACAGGCAACAAAACTGGTGGACATCAAAGAGGACGTGGTAGAGGCAGAAACAATTACAGAGGAGGAAGAGGTAGAGGTAATTCCTATAACTCAAACTCTGCTAAATCAAACAATAGTGATAACAGTAACAGTAATGAGCAAGGAAGTAGTAGTAGTGATAGCTATAGAGGAAGAGGAGGTAGAGGTGGTAGAGGTTTTAGAGGAAGAGGGAGAAGATTTGATAAGAGCCATATACAGTGTTATAACTGTGAGAAATATGGACATTTTGCTAATGAGTGCTACAGCAATGTTGATGGCAATGATGCTAAAATGGCTAACGAAGAGGAAGAGAAGGAAGAATCTCTGTTGATGGTGATCGAGGAGATAGAGAGCGGTGATGAAATAGTGCAAATGGTGACAACTAAGGAGGAAGGTGAGAGTGGTGAGCACTGGTTTCTCGACACAGGCTACTCGACACACATGACAGGGAGGAGAGACTGGTTTGTCGAACTTGATTTCTCAATCAAGAGTAGAGTAAGGTTTGCTGATGATAGAACCATGAAGGTGGAAGGTGTGGGGAAGGTGATGATAAGAAAGAAGGATGGTTCACTGTGCTTCATTTCTGGTGTACTGTATGTGCCAGGGATGAAGAGCAATTTGCTGAGGATTGGACAGCTATTGGAGAAGGGATATAGGATGGTGCTGGAAGACAATGCTATGAAGGTGTATGACACTGAACAAGAGCTGTTGATAAAGGCAACTCTCTCCAAGAACAGGACATTTAAGGTCGAATTGGGTGTGCTGATGCAACAGTGCTTAGCCACAGCAGTGGACAAGGAAGAGTGGCTGTGGCATTTCAGATATGGACACTTGAATTCTAGTGATCTGAACAGGATGCAGAGCAAGACAGTTGTGAAAGGTCTGCCTCATATCCATGTTCCAAAGGATGTATGTGTAGAGTGTGTGGAGAGCAAGATGCCTAGAGGTTCCTTCAATCCAAGTGTGCCAAGTAGATCAAAGAGAAAGCTGCAGGTGATTTTTTCAGATGTGTGTGGTCCAATACAGCATGAAACTCCTGCAGGTAACAAGTATTTTGTTACATTCATTGATGAATTCACTAGGAAGCTTTGGATTTATTTGATTAGGAGGAAGAATGATGTGTTAGGAGTATTCAAAAAATTCAAAGTCCTAGTCGAAAAACAGTGTGGACAGAACATAGAAGTGCTAAGAACTGATGGGGTGGGGAGTATGTAAATACTGAGTTTAATGAATTCGGTGAAGCTGAAGAATAACACATGAGATCAAACCTCCATACACTCCTCAACATAATGGAGTGGCTGAGAGGAAAAACAGGACATTGCTTAATATGGTGAGAAGCATGTTAAAAAGTAAGAATATGCCTAAGAGATGGTGGGGAGAGGCTGTTAATACTGCTGCATATATCATTAATAGAAGTCCAACAAAGAGAATGGAGAATATCACCCCTGAGGAGGCCTGGACAGGTGCCAAGCCAAATGTATCACACTTCAGAATATTTGGGTCTGTTTGCTACAGACACATGCCTGACCAACAAAGAACAAAGTTAGATGATAAAGGAGAAGTGATGGTTATGATAGGCTATCATTCGACTGGAGGTTACAAGTTAGTGAATCCTGTGAATAATAAAATTGTGATAAGTAGAGATGTGGTGTTTGATGAGGGGAAGACATGGAAGTGGAGTGATTCCACTACTGTCGAACAGAATCTGTTTGAGGTGCCTGCTGGTGAAACAGAGTTAGAACTGGAAGGTGAAACTGAGGTTGTCGAAGAGAATGATGGTGAAGAAGGTAGTCCAGAGATACTAAGAAGATCACTGAGACAAAGGCAGGTTCCTGCAAGGCTAAGTGATTGTGAGGTAATGACTGATAGTGCAGTCAATGATGAAGGTGATATAGTGCACTTTTCACTTCTTGCTAAGACAGAACCAGTAACTTGGTAGGAAGCAATGAAAAATTCTAAGTGGCTGGAAGCTATGCAAGAGGAGATCAAATCTATAGAGAAGAACATGACTTGGGAATTGGTCGAATTGCCCAAAGGAAAGAAAGCAATAGGTGTGAAATGGATATACAAAGTGAAAGTAAATCCTAAAGGTGAAGTGGTGAAGCACAAAGCAAGATTGGTGGCTAGAGGCTTCCTACAAAGATATTGTGTTGACTATGAAGAGGTCTTTGCACCCGTTGCAAGACTTGAAACTGTGAGAGTTGTGGTAGCTCATGCAAGTATGCAAGGGTGGAAGATACATCAACTTTATGTAAAATCCGCCTTCTTAAATGGAGAATTGGAAGAGGAGGTTTATGTCGAACAACCAGCAGGTTTTGTGAAACAAGGAAGTTAGAACAAAGTCTTGAAATTGAGAAAGGCATTGTATGGCCTAAAACAAGCTCCACGAGCTTGGAACAAGAAGATAGATAAGAGCTTGATCAACACGGGGTATGTGAGATGTATTTATGAGTATGGGGTGTATGTGAAATCAGATGGTGGAGATGTGATAATCCTATGCCTCTATGTTGATGATTTATTGGTTACTGAAAACAATGAAGCCAAGGTGGCTGAGTTCAAGAAGAGAATGATGAATACTTTTGAAATGACAGACCTAGGAGAGATATCTTATTTCCTAGAAATTGAATTTCAAAGTACTGATGATGGTATGCTGCTGTCACAGAAGAAGTATGCTTCTGATATACTGCACGGGTTCAATATGCTACACTGCAACAGTGTCGAAACACCAGCAGAGGCAGGGCTATGGCTCGACAAAGATGCTGATGAACCAGAGGTGGATGCTACAGAGTTTAGACAGGTGGTTGGGGCACTGAGATATCTCTGCAACACCAGACCTGACCTCAGTTTAAGTGTAGGTCTGATTAGCAGAGTTATGGGCAGGCCTAGAACATCACACCTAGCTGCTGCAAAACGAATCCTAAGATATGTCAAAGGCACTATGGCATATGGAATTCTGTTGGCCAGTAAATGTAGAGACAATGAGAAATGTCTCTATGGCTTCATTGATGCAGATTGGGGAGGTGACAAATCTGATCGAAAGAGCACTGCTGGCTCTATGTTTCTGCTTGGCACAGGTCCCATCTCATGGTGTTCAAAGAAGGAATCAGTTGTGGCATTGTCCTCATGCGAAGCTAAGTATATTGCAGCTTCAATGGGAGCCTGTCAAGCAATATGGCTCGACAATTTGATGCAAGAACTGATGATCAAGAAGGAAGGTACTGTGGAGCTATATGTGGATAACAAATCTGCAATTAGCTTGGCCAAACATCCAGTGGCACATGGAAGGTCGAAGCATATAGAGACACGCTATCATTTCTTAAGAGATCAAGTCACAAAAGGAAGGCTGTTGCGCCCGAAAAAGTCCCCGAGGGAGAACCTTCCTCGTTCACAATTTTTCCTAAGACAATGAAGCCGCCACCAATATTTATTAAGGAAAATATTAGGAAAACCTTTTGTGGAAAGCGATTGGTCTTGCGAAACTAGAGAATGGGGTTCGGGGGTCGGTTACGCGCAGGGAAGGTGTTAGCACCCCACTCGTCCTCTCTACTGAGAGGGAACCTTTAATTAAATGTGTGGTTTTAGTGTGTTGACTTGAAAATACTTAATTTTGCCTCTCTACTTCTTATTGAAAAATTCTTAATGAAAATCTTTATTTATTATGAAAAAGAAAAGGAGGAAGCATGGGTTTTTAGGAAAAAAAACGCTTGACGGGACAAGGCCCGCTCCTACGTATCTCCCGGTGCGATGGAGAACTCAAAGCTACGTAGTTCTTCTTTATCCCGAAAAAAGATTTTTGTCTTTTATCTTTTTAGTGAGTTTTCGAAATAGGACGAGCATTTAGTGAATGATTAAACTAACCAAGGTTATGGGTAATCACTGCTAAGTACTCTTGAAAATGAGAGTCACTACCACCAGTCAGACGAACAAAGGTTCTGATTGACTATTAGTAGCAACCCGTTTTTTATTTGCTTTCTTGAAAGTGGTTTTCGAAAGAGATTGATTGGCACGAATGATCAAACTAACAAAGGTTATGAGTGATCATCGCTTGTTGTTCTTTGGGGAAAAAGACATCGCCACCAATGGCTAGACGAACAAAGGTTCTGATTAACCACTAGCGACGATGGGTTGAAAATGATTTTTGAAAGGAAGAGGTTTTTGAAAATGATCTTGGTTTGCGAAAGTGATTCTTTTTTTTGTTACGAAAATAACTCTTTTCTTTTCGTTATGCAAACGCTAAACTTTTTATGGTTGCGCTTGACGAGAATGTGACTCGCTCCTACGTATCCCAAATGGGAATCAAAGCGACGTAGTTCTAACGAGCCTTGAAAATGAGAGTCTTTTTGTTTTGGTTTTGAAAAGTGAAGGGCGTTCATAATGATCAAACTAACAAAGGTTATGGGTGACCATTACTAGAACCCATTTAAGTGCATGTAAAAATCTCTTTTGAAAAATGAAAGCCTTCATGATGACCAAACTAACAGAGGTTATGGGTGGCCATCACTAGCACTTGCTATGACTTCGATGCTTTGGAAAATATCTTTTAAAATTGAAAGCATTCATGATAATCAAACTAACGAAGGTTATGGGTGATTATCACTAGTAGCTTATGCATATGAAAACATCTTTTTTTTTGAAACTTAGGCTCTTAGGACAATCAAACTAACAAAGGTTATGGGTGATTGTCACTAATTACCATTTTTATGCTGAGCTATTTAGAAAAGAAAAACAACGAATGCAAAAAGATTTGGAGATTCAAGCATGGCACAATCATTGAAATCGAATCCTTAGGCAAACAACAACATGGTCATAACTTGCAATTAATCTCATTTGAATTCTTGAGCAAACACTAGCTTAGACTACACATATTAAACCACAACACATAAATAGGCAAAGAAGGAACTTAAATTGGGCATTAAGCAAAAATGCAAGAGTAGGCAAGATTGGACCTAAATGCACATCTAATGGAAGATGCTAGGCGAGAACCATGCTCAAATATTTCTACAAAACGCAAGGAAATCTAAATGCACATCTAGTGGAAGATGCAATGTAAGGAATGAGCCTATCCAAGTATTAATGATTCCACATGAGAGTAGACAAGGAAGCGATAGGCACAAATGAACTCAAAAGAGTAGCCTCAAGCATGATCATTGGCAAACCCTAAACAAGCAAGTCATCTTAACAATCAAAACACCAAAGCATGTTGAATCACCTTGGTCAATCCTCAACACTTAAATTAATGTGCACAAGTGCACAAGTGTGAATCTTCTTGCCAATCATCAACTTAAACAACATATGAACCAAAAGGGTTGAAATAAATAAATAAGGGTGTAAATAAAAAAAGGAAATAAATAAATAAATAAGGGTGGTTATCAGTAAACTAGGGGTGCAATTAGCTGTAGGGGTTGTATCATGAAAAGAGGGGTGCGAACAGTACCAGCCCAGTTTGTCCGTTTTTTTTATTAAAAGAAATGGGCTTCTGAGGGGGTTGTGTTAATGGAAAGAGGGGGGTGTGGTTAGCATGCTGAGTTTTTTTAAAAAAAAAGGAAACTAAAGCGTAACAGAGTATAAAACACAAAACTAAAAAACAAGAAAACCTAAGTTTTCCATCTCTGCTTTCCAGCGCCGTTTCAGCCTCACATGGGGAGAGAGAGAAAATTTTGGGAGAGAGAAAATGAGAGAGAGAGAGAGAGCTTTCAAAAAAATGGAAAGAAAGGGATTTGAAGGGAGAGGGGGGTGAAGGACAAACCGAAAGAGAGAGGGGGAGGCGTGAACAGAGGGGAGGCGGTGGCCACGGTGGAGAGCTCGCCGGAGACGGCGCTGGTGGTGCTTGCCGGCGGTGTAGCCTTGCAAGGTGTGGGCTATGGAGGTTCTCTATGGTTGTTGAATTGGTGTTTGGTTGTTCTTTTCATTGGTTGCTGTTTTTTCTTCTTCTCTTTCCCCCCTGTGTGTGTGAGTGTTGTGTTGTTGATTTTGTTTTCCTTTCTTTGTTGTTCCTAGTGTCTTCCCTCCCCTCTTATTTTTATTCTCCCCCCCTTTTGCTCTGTCTGTGTGTTGTGCGTTTCTGTGTGTTGCCTCCCCCCCTTTTGCTCTGTCTGTGTGTTGAATTTATAGTGCCTTTGGTGGTGTGGTGTAGGTGTGGTATTGAGCAGAGAAGCAAAACTCATGGGAGACAAGGGTACAAATTGTCTCTGAAATACAAGCAGCAGGAGGGCAGATTGTTTTTGCTCAAAATGGGAAGAGCAAAGAGACAAAGGAAAAGGAAAATGAGCTCTACTCTTGAAATAAAGGAACAACACAGCAACAGCAAGCGCACATCAGCACCACTCTCTTTCTTTGTATTTTTGTTTTAAACATTTGTACTATTTTGCTTTTAATTTTTTTGTTTATATGTGTAGCAAAAGTTGACTTATGTATTTGTATCAAAAGAAAAACTGTTTATAAAAATAAAAAGTAATTTTTGAAATCTGATTTTTTGTATAAAAATAATGATTGATAAATTAATAAAAATACATGGATAACAATAATCGGTAACGAAACAAAACACGCGTAAACGATGAGACGCCCGCGCGCATGCGCAACGAGTATCACAACCCTCACACTACTAAAAATGATACACGCAACAAACGAGAATAAAAATTGTACGAGATACATATTTTTGGGCTCTTTTGAAAACAAGAAAAATACCCGTTAAAATTGGGCATTCACAACAATACAATTTTCAATTAGGCGGACAAAATTGGGGTATTACAGCTGCCCCTCTTTATTTTGATTTTGACAAGAAATATGAATTGCGCGAGACATATTTCGAGGCAAAATCGAGATAAAGAATTCAGAAATTATACCAATTTTGTCTACTTGGAGAAACCCGAATTTTCTTTTCTTTTTCTTTTCTCTTTTCTCTTTTCTCCTTTCTTCCTTTCTTTTTCTTTTCTCTCTTTTTTTTTTCTCGAAAGATGAGCACGTCCGTGCAGACAGAAAAGTGAAATGGGCACTTGCGTGCAGACAGAAAAGTAAAATGGGCACTTGCGTGCAGAAAGAAAAGTAAAATGGGCACTTGCGTGCAGAAAGCGGTAAATTGCCCCGGCTGCCTAAAACCTGTAATCCTTAAACGAACTCTTGACGAATCCGAGTTTGCGCGTGGCTTTGAGGAGCACGCTCTTCCTGTTGGCCTCTTCGAGCGACCGGGGGGGATCGTTATCAGCTCCGGAACTAATATACAGATCAATGCACGGCGTCCACTGTATCTTAGGCTTGATACAACTATTCCGTTGAACCTCACATGGGGATGCGGTCCATCGCGTTGCTCGTACACGATGTGAGACCTGGGCAGAAGGGAGCGATGATCTCTCTGGGCTCCAATCCGCAATGCGCGCCTGAGCGCTCTCTTTTCTTTCCTTTCTTTCTTTTCTTTTCTGTTTCTCCCCTTTCTTTCTCTCTCTCTTTCTGTTTCTCTCTTTTCTCTTTTCTTTTCTTTTTGTTTCTCTCTTCCTTTTTCCTTTCTTTTCTTTTCTGTTTCTTTTTTTTTTGAACTCTCCCAACTTGGGGGAGCATTTTCTGGAATATGGGGGCGAGGGCTAACACCGAAGTGCTCATCCTCTCTTTGTACCTGCAGCTGAAAATGAACAAATGCATGCAATGCAAATGCCATGATTGCTGTTTTCTTTTTCTTATGATGAATGTAATGCAAACGTCTGAATTTCTTTTTTTGTCTTGCTCTTTTTATGAAGTGCGAGTATGCGAATGCAAAATTTTGGTGTTTGATGATATGTAATGCTCTTGCGTTTTGATGAAATGGCAGATGATATGCAATGGAAAACTTTTTTTTAGAGACCTTAGGATTCTTGAGTGATCAGTTCAAGTGTCCTATCATGATGACTATTTCGAATGTACATTCGACTTAGTCTCCTATTTATTGAAAATGATTCGATGTCTGATGCAATGATGATGAATGCTTGGTTTGCTAGAAAGAAAGCAGTAAATGAACGCTTGGCGTGCTGATGAGAAAACAGTAAATGAGGATGAACACTTAGCGTGCTTTTAATGAACCACTTGGGACCCGAGGACATTTGAACTCCGAACTGAAGGAGCGACTGGGAATGAGATTTTGAGACTAACAAGTCCAGGATGACTGACTTGAGAATTAGATTGAAGACTGACACTTGAAGTGCTGACTCTTGGAACTTGTAACACCCGGAATAATTTAATTAATTTATTTAATTTAATTATTTAGGTATTCATCTATTTATTTATTTTATTTGGTGTAATTAAATTACTATTTAATTAGATGGTGTGTAATTGGGCATTAGGAGGTGGTGTTAGTGATCGGGCTTAAGCTGGAGAAAAGCCCGTGATCCAGGCCCATGTGTTAGGCGAAATTAGATGAGGGGTTAGGGTTTTGGCTAGTCATTAGCGCAAAACCCTTAGAAGAGAGAAAAGAATTGCGAATTAGAGAGAGGAGAAGGAGGGGAGCGCTGCGCTGATTCTAGGAGAAGAGCTCCTAGTTGCTGTGGTTCTGTTGGTGACTCCGTAGAAAGAACCTAGTCTTCGGTATAATCAAGGTAAGGGTGGGTCTTACCTTATAATAGGGATTATAATGGGGTGTATGTGGGTTGTAGGAATTATATTGATCTCATTGTGTTTTTGTTGTTGTTATGATGCATGATTTTATTGGTGAAGATGTGATGTTCGCTATGTGTTGTCAAAAGGCATATGATGTTGTTAAATGTATGTGGGAATGAGAATGCATGCCAAATGTTTGATAAAATGTGTATTTTAGAATGTTTGAACAATTACGTGATGTTTGATGTGGCCATGGGTGCGTATGAGGTATTGGGAAATTTTGTGATGTGGATGTTCAAGTTCTAGGCGCCTTAGGCGCCATTGTTGTTGCTAATGCCATGTAGTGTTGCTGTTGTCTGGGCGCCCTGGGCGCCTGTTGCCTATCCTGCTGCGTTTCAGTGTTGCTGCCTTGGTGCAGTGGCGCCTTGGGCGCTGGTTCCCTGTGCCTGGGCGCCAAGGGCGCCTAAATTTGGCTGCCCATGTTGCGTTCCCAAGTTGTGTTTCTGAGTAGTCATGTTACTGGGATGTCTTTGGGGTTGAATTCTGGTTGCTAGGCTGCATGTCCTAAAATGTCACTGGGATCCCCTCCCCTGGGAGCCATGTTGCCTGTTGCTGTCTGTGTTGCTGTCTGGGCGCCATGGGCGCAGGTTCCCTGTGCCTGGGCGCCAAGGGCGCCTAATTTTGGTTGCCCGTGTTGCATTCCTAAGTTGTGTTTCCGTGTAGTTATGTTGCCTGGATGTCATTGGTGCTGAGTTTTGGTCGTTAAGTTGCGTATTCTGAAATGTCACTGGGATCCCCTCCCTTGGGCGCCAATGTTGCTGCCTGCGCCAGTTTTTGTGTTGTTGTTTCTGTCTAAGTGCTGGTGCCAATGTTGCTGCCTGCGCCAGTTTTTGTGTTGCTGTCTGTGTCGAAGTGCTGAGACAGAAGCTGTCGAAGTGTTGAGACAGAAGCTGTCGAATTTGTTGAGACAGAAGCTGTCGAAGTTGCTGAGACAGAAGCTGTCGAAGCTACTGAGACAGAAGCTGTCGAATTTGTTGAGACAGAAGCTGTCGAATTTGTTGAGACAGAAGCTGTCGAAGTTGCTGAGATAGAAGCTGTCGAAGCTACTGAGACAGAAGCTGTCGAATTTGTTGAGACAGAAGCTGTCGAATTTGTTGAGACAGAAGCTGTCGAATTTGCTGAGATAGAAGCTGTCGAATTTACTGTGTCTCATTTTTCCCCTATTCTGTTTTTGACGTATCTTTTGACTCGGGTGTCCGTTTTAAGTGCTTCAAAGTGCGTTTCGAAGCTTGTTCAGTCCTCTATCTGTGTATGCTGCATGTTTGTGTTTAGGTGCTGTTTTGGTGCTGTGAGTGGTGCTGGCACACTTGTATGTGCCAATGTTGCTGTGGAGTGTTGAGGGGTCTATGGACCGAATTTTTGGTGATGATTTTAGGCTGCGGTCTTGATGTTGTGATTTATAATGATGATGTGTGTGACTTGTGGTTGTGAAAAATTATGCTTGTTGATTGTTCATGGAGTCACATGCATACATTAGGCTGCGGTCTTGACGATGCATTTTTAGGCTGCGGTCTTGACGTTATTTTTCGGCTGCGGTCGCGACGTGCCCAATTGGCTAATGAGAAGTGATGATGGTACCACATGCATTCTGCACCTCATTCATGCATGCTCATCATTAATAATTATTTTGGTTGATGTATAATATGGTTGTGTGACAAGTATATATATATATATATATATATATATATATATATATATATATATATATTGTGGATGTTGATAAATATGTATATATGTGAGTTGGAGATGTTGCTGTATTTATGTTATAAAAGTTGTTATGCTTATATAGTCAAGATTATGAATGTGTTGCTGTGATTGGTGTAGTTCTATACTCCAGCATATTGCTTATTATAAGCCTTATTATGCGGTAGAGACTCACCCCTTTGTTGTTTATTACTATAGGTAACCATGAGTGAAGGTTGTTATTCTTCATTTCTGCGTCGGTCTAGTGCTCTGATACGTAACACTCAGGGGATGGGCGCTAGTTTTCTTTTGTTTGCTCATTTGAGTTGTTGAACAATTTTATTAAGATTTTTATGTTATTATTGAGGCTGCGTTATGTGTGATGAGATTTATTTTTATTCCGCTGCGAGACGTTGTAGTTCCTGTTATGTGAACTGAAACAATAATATACCTTTGAGGATTCCATCCCATTGCTGTGTGTTGCGTAATTGTATTAATTTTTAAGAGGACCATGTTACTATAATGTTGTTGTTTTGTGCGAAGAAAATGTAGCATCCCTTTGGATGTGTTGAAAAATAATTTTTGAACTCTGATAATTTTTATTTAAATACCGGGTAGAAATGGGGTGTTACAGAACTAGGCATGAGGATTAACATCTTGTGTTCGTCCGTATTGTGCTTAGCAATGCAATGAACGGGACATGTAATGCAAACATATGCCATGATTGGTGTCTTGAATATTGTGGAATGCTTTTGTTCTTTTGTATTTGCTTCTTCTATGAAATGCAAACATTAATATGATGCGATGCCCTGATGTTTGATGCAACAATTTTTGTACTTTTCCTTTTTTATGAAGTGCGAACATTAATATGATGCCAATGCAATGAAAAGATTTCTGCTATTTCTTCTTTACTATTTTCCTCTATGAAATGCAAGCATTAATATGGTGCAACTGACGTGGAACGTTTTTTCTTTTGCTCGTGTGATGAATGCACAAAATGTGAAGATGCAAATGTAATGCTTTGATGCATATGCTATAATGAATAGATTGAAATGCCTAGATGCATGAGGTAGACATTTTTGTGATGATGAGATGCGAGAATTCGAATGCAAAGAATTGAGATGATTATTGACCATTCTGTTGAAGAATTGAATTCACTACAACATTTGGAACCTATGGCAACGCCTAAAATTGCAACATCAAAAAAACCGTTGCCTTAGCCAACAATGGCAACGGTTTTTTGAACCCGTTGCTGATTCATTTTTTTATTAATTTTTTTTAATGGCAACGGCTGAAAACCGTTCCCATAAGGTCTACGGCAACGGTTTTTTGTTTAAGCTTTAGGCAACGGTTCGAAAACGTTGCCGTAGAGAAAATTATTAAAAAATAAAAAAATAGAAAATCCATTCACGTATCAATATTCACGCATCATTCACGCATACGCATCCATTTCTCATTTACGCGCATACGCAGAACCACGCATACGCAGAACCCTCCCTTCCTTTCTCTAACCCAGAGCTCAGAACCCTCCCTCCCTTTCTCTAACCTGCGATTACGAAGCTCACAAAGCTCAGAGCTCACCCACGCATACGCAGAACCCAATCATTCAGGCATACACACGAACTCCTTTCCCTCGAACCTGCGATTACGAAGCTCACAAACTCACCCACGCAATCGCACGAACAAACCTCACAAACCTGCGATTACGAAGCTCACAAACCCTATTGAAGTGGTGTTCTCAGCAAAGCTCACAAACCCTCACGTTCTCAGCAAACCTCACAAACCAGCGATTAAGTTCACAGCGATTAGGTTCCGGCGATTAGGTTCCAGCAAAAACCCTAACCAAGGTTTCCCCAATCAAGGTTCAGCGATTTTGCAAGAGTTCCGCGATTTTGGGTTTAGGGTTCAACGATTGCCCCAAATCGGCTCTCTCTGGTATCTCTCTCTCTCTCTAACGAAAAATTTGTGTTGTTCAGCAACAACACAAATTTTTGATGACCTGTAAGCAGTAACAACATGTACATACATAGATTCAGTCTTATTGTAGCAGATTTCAATATTATAATTTAGCTTAACATAATTGTTCGGTTGTGATATTGTTGCAGGTATGACTACGAGGTGATTTCTATATTCCTAATTTTGTAACCATCAGCTGTAATGTTGTCTGAATCTTATTTTGACTACAAGCTCTCTTACAGGATGATGTTTTAGAAAATAGTTTCAACATTCTGCGCTTCTTTATAAGAATATATGGAGGTTCAACTGCACCTGCCATGTTGGTGAGTATGTCAAACTTATCACAAATGGTGTTTCTAAATCTAAAATATGTTTATTTAGTATCTGTATGAATTATGATATTATGCCAAATTTTCTTTTCTAGACTGAGTGGATTACTGAGGCTAAAAGTAAGTATGAAAGTTTACTGGAATTACTGGATCCGCAGCTGTCCCTGAGCTACCAGAAAAGGTGTGCTGAAGCTAATAAAGAAGGTAATTTAATGGAGTGAGTCAAGTAAAGGCATTCTGGTAGTATAATTAGATGATAAACTGTATCCTACAAAATTTTTCAGGTGGAAAGATATCAGTGAACCCTCTTTGCAAGTGGAGTATTCCAACTATAATTCAAGATGAAGAATTGTACAGAACCAAGTTGAAATCGGATACTTCTTAAATATAAACCTGATCTTTTTCTCTGTATAAACATGCATGGTGTTATTTATTTTATAGTGCTCTGACATGAAATGCAGATGCAGAATCAATCATTTCACAGTGTAACATGTTTATGCATATATTTATTTTCTTGGTTTCTTTATAGTGAACCTGAGGCTCTCCATTGGTGTTGGCACCAAATTGCGGTTGGTCAATGACACCAGTAGATCTCTAGAAATAGTCAAAGGTAAGAATTATTAAATCTAAGATACATATATTCTGAATGATTGTACTATGTGTAGAGCCAAATGATTCTGGCTACATGTGTTTATGGGATGATTATTTGGTCTGCAGTTAAAGACATTGTAGCCGAAATTCTTGCTGAATACATTATTAGCAGTTCTCCACATAAGAATGAAGGTAAGATGTATTTGATGAATCTAAATAAGTTTTAAAAGGTTTTGATCAGCTATATAACTTTAACATTGTGAATATTCATCTGTCAGCTGAAGGCTTTGTACCAAAGAGTCCTGTCAATGACACCAAAAGCTCTCCACAAGTAGCTAAAGATAATTAACATGTTAATGAGAGTAAGAGCTACTTCAGTTCAATTCTAGTTATGGATTTAAATTCATTATATGAACTGTGTGTAGGCTAATGATTTTGACAGAACAAAACCTTCTTCATTTTGCACTTGAAGCTAATGTAAGCAAGACTCACATCAATGATACCATTATCCCTCCACCAAAAGCTGGAGGTAAGATTTGCTTATCTCAGTACGGTTGCAAGGTCTTGAATGATCAGATTGTAATGAACTTTTTTGTAATTTTGAGACTAATGATTCTCAAAAATCCTTTATATATATGCAAGCCTTATTCACTCTTTCTTTTTCAGTTAAAGAAATAGAAACAAGGAAAGTGGAGCAACAATTCATGTCAGAAGAAAGAACAGAATACTGCTACTGCCAAACCCAAGGAGATATCAGAGTGCATGGAAAATCCTTCACTGTATTCACTGCATGGAGGGTAAAGTATATATATGCTGAAATTCTTGTTTGTTTGTTTGTTTGGGGCTGAAATTCTTCTGTCCTGCCTAAGTTCATATGTGCCAAATTAATGAATTTCTATTCTTACCTACATACAGGGTAATTGTGCCAAACTTGAGTATCTTTATCTTGGAAACAATGCTCTTAATGGCTCACTTCCTTCAGCTCTTCAATATTTGACTTCATTGAATACTCTTGACCTTTCCCAAAACAATATAGATTTTGTTCCATCATGGTTAAGTGGGTTAAAAAGTCTTAAGTTCCTCAATATGTCATGGAATCATGTAAACCATGTAGAGGGTTCTCTAACTTCAGTTTTGGGGAATATTTGTCATCTTATATCACTGGATTTGTCAGGAAACAATTTGCAAAGAGATGCTCTTGTCGGGGATTTACAATCTGGATGCATTTGGTATGATTTAAAGCAACTGTATTTGAATAACAACAAATTCAATGATCTCTTGCCAACATGGTTTGGCCAGCTTGAAAATCTGGTAACTCTAACACTTCACTCCATTGATGTTTCAGGAAATTTTCTCAATGGTACAATCCCTCAAAACCTTGGTCAACTTTCAAATTTGCGCACCCTGTATGTAGGTAAAAATAATTTATGTTGTAATATTTCCTTTCTGATATTACACCAGTTTTCTCCTCTTCCATGTTTCTCTTTCAATCACCATGTCTGAAAGTCCTTTTTCTTCGATTCAGATCATTATAAAGTTATCTTATATAAAAATGAATTAATGTAATTTATTTTTGTTTTCTCTTATTGCTAGGTTGTTTGCAGTTGTGGATGACATCTTCTGTTTGTTTCAAGGCCACGTTGAGAATGTTGCTAATCTTAAACAACAATATGGATTGAGCAAAACAGCAAATGAGGTGACAATTATCATAGAAGCTTACAGGACTCTAAGAGATCGTGGTCCCTATCCTGCTGATCAGGTTGAGAGATTTCCAGGGCAAATTTGCATTTATTCTATTCGACAGTGCTTCTAAAACTGCATTTGTTGCTGCTGTGAGTAATCCTAGGACCTATCTTTGTATTATTTCACTTTCATATTTTGCGATAATTTTCGCTCTTACCTAGCATACTGTATGGTTTTTTTCAGGACGCCGATGGGAGTGATGTGAAGGGAGAATGAGTTTGATGGCTTAGAAATGGTAAATGTAGGGTCATTGGCAATATCATTTCTATGTAAGACATGCAACAAGTCAAATTTTTTTGTTTACCAATCAAATTTTTGATGTTTCCTATGTAATTCTCTGGCTAATTTCAAGTTGTTCATGCCTGTACTGATTGTCGACAAGGAATGAATTTGAGTGATATTTTTTGTTGGGAAGGTTGTTGGGAAGGAATGAATTTGAGTGATATTTTTTTGTATTTTTTTTTCTTTTTTTACCATTTATGGCAACGGTTTTAAACTGTTGTATTTTCTAGAGAATAGCAACGGTTTTATTCTATAAACAACAACGGTTTTTTTAGTGTTGTCATATCTGGCAACGTTTTTTAGGTGTTGCCATAACTGACAACGGTTTTTAGGTGTTGCCATAACTGGCAACGGGCAAAAACCGTTGCCGTTGTGTGAAAGTAGAAACCGTTGCGTTTAAGTTACCAATGACAACGGTTTTAGGTTTCCGTTGTCTTTGGTCACAAAAACCGTTGCCTTTAGTTTAGGCAACGCCCGCAACGACAACGGTTTCAAAACCGTTGCCAAAGGTTTTGGCAACGGTTTTTTGGCTTTCGGGAACGGTTTTCGACCGTTGCCATAGGGTCTAAATGTTGTAGTGATTTAATTCAAACTCCGGTGTTCTCAAGGTTTTTATCTACAAACAACCTCACTTGTTTTCTCTTTCTTTCCATGATGACTGAATTTTAGATATCACGTAAACAACTTGTGTTCTCTCTTTTTGAAGCATTGTCTAGTACGCATGCATAGGAGTGCAAATGTGAATGAATGAGTCAGTTAACTTGGAATTGGTTTAGGGCGTGGACATTTATGGCAAGTGAAGGAATGACAGACATGGCTATTGCCAAAGCTTATGAGGGATCAATAGATACAAGACTGCCCCAATTCAGGTCTTTGATGAGTGAATAGTTTGCCCCTGTCTAGTGGTGACAACAACTAGGGGCGTAGAAGATGATGAATTGGGAATGCTTCGGCTTTTGAAATGGAAGGTGGAGCAAAAAAGATTTTGTCTCAACCCATAAAGTTTGATGTTGCCCCAGTTATAACAAGGACAAAGCTGCCCCAATTAGAATGACAAGGCCTTGTTTAGGATAGTGAGTTGAGAGATTGCCCCGGTGAGGTTTTGTAGGAATGAATGAGGTGAAGGAATGGGAACGCGCTTGCCCCACTTTCGAGTGACATTTCAAATGGTTTCTTTGAGTGTGGTTGTGAAAGGCGAAAGAGTTATGGTGATGGTTATGAACTGAGGGTGATATATGAATGGGGTGGGCAATGAACAAACCTCCCCAAAGTTGAGAGGTGAAGGGAATGCCCCCTAGTACACACTTTTGGTTTTCTTTAAGAACAACTCAAATGCAATGAAAGTTTTGACTTTTTAGTATGATGAGAGGCTCCACTTGGTGACCACTAGACCTTGTTTTAATGCAACACGGATGCATCTTGGAGTGCAAGTCCTTCTTCTTTTTTACCAACTTTCCTTTTTGATTGTTTGTTTTTTCTTTTTGAGTAGCTTTCTTTTTTCTGCTTGTTTGTTTTTTTCCTTTTGAGCAAACACATCGCAAATAGATAAACTTATTTGTCCTAAAATTAAAACTTGAGAAAACGAAGGCAATTAGTCATTGATCGGAATGGACTTTTTAGGGTTGTGATGTGGAGAAGGGGATGATTGAGCTTAATGAAATGTTTGGGGTTGATGGGGAGGATGGGTCTTATTCGGTGTTGGTCGATGGTCAATGGTTTATGAAGGGAATAGTTATTGGGCTTGATGAAACGTTTGGGTTTTTTATTAGGACAAGTTTGGGTTTCATGGTAGAATGACTGGAGGGTCTGATGTTGAGGCCAGAGGAAATGTTTGTGGGTTTTATGAGAGGAAAGATGATGAAGTGTTTGAGGATTTGGGGAAGAAGGGATGGTTTATCGAGACAATGACCTCTTATGTCTTATGGCAAAACGTACCAGCTCACAATTTATACTTCTTTTGTCTCTCTTTTTCTTTGTTTTTTTTCTTGTTTTTCTTTCTTTTTGTTCTTTTTTTTTTCATTTTTGAATCTTTTTGTTTGATTGCATTCTTTTCCTTTTGGCTTCCTCTTTGCCTTGGACTTGAGGTGAGCTGATGGAGATATCTTGGGATTTTCTTGGCTTAAGGAGGGTAGGAAAGGGTATTTTTGGGATTTTGGATTTTTGAGGGTATGGGGAGATAGCCAAACTTCATTTCAAATCCCGATTGTTTATCTCTGTAAGACTTAACTTTAGGACAATAATTTATCTATCTTCATGTGCATGCTCTCTTTTTTTTTTTACCCTAATTTTTGCCTGGACCGCTCTTTGCGAGTTTTCAATCCACCGGACGCTCTTTTTTGCCTAGGCCGCCCTTTGCGGGTTTTCAACCTAGCGAGCTTATTTTATCTTTTTTATTTATTATATATTTTTTAGAAAGACTTGCACTAAAGGAATATGTTACCGACAAGGAAAATTAGTGATCACAGAATTGCCCCAGCATGGAGGACTTAAAGTGCTAGTGAGAATGAACCAAAAAGTCAAGTATGCACTGATGGGAGAGAATATGCGATTTAGGGGTGGACGGGGCGGGATTAGACTTGGATGGAGGAATGATGATGAAGGAAATTGACTGACTCAAACAAGAGAAACTGCACGTGGCATGCATGCTTACTAGAAGAACGCTTCACAGAGAGTTAATATTGGTTAAAACATGATATGAAAACCCTTTTTTTTTATGAACTGTTTCAGTCTTTTATCATGGGATGGATGAGATGTAATGTCTTTTTTTGAAGGAAATACAAATGAGCTATTGATGTGAAAAACTGAGTGCCTTAGAACACCTTGAGTTTGCAAATGAGTGAGGGTAAACTTTTCCAAAAAGGAAAGATTACTTTGCAAGAACATCTCGTCTCTCATCACAACATTATGATGTATACATGATGAAAATGAAATGCATGAAAGCATATTCACTTGAAAAGTGTGATTATTCTAAAAGTTTTTCTTTTTGATGCTTTCTTTTTGTGCAAGACGAAATATGAAATGCCAATGCATCTTTGGATGATGAATGATGCAAGAGGCAAGACAAGATATGAAATGCCGATGCCCCCTTTTTCTTTCGAATGATGAAGGATGCAGGAATGATGCTTTTTTTCTAAATGATGATTTTTTAGAGGCAAGACAAGGTATGAAATGCCAATGCCCCTTCTTTTTTGAAAGATGCATGTATGGAGGAATGATGTATTTGAACTAAAGTAATGAGGTTAATGAAATGATGCATGAATGCTACATTTTGAATAAATTTGATGATGACTTTTGTTCATGATTATGAATGAGATGCTTTCTTGTTTTCATTTTTTTTGTGCAATGAAATGCATGATACTCACAATGATTTTTTTTTCTAAAATAAAAAAATGCGTGGGAAGACATGATTTTTATTGAATGGAAATGCATGCAAGATGAGAGGTTAATGTATTATTTTTTCATGATGTGTGAAAAAGGACAACAATAATGCATGAGACGCGCTTCTAATAAGACACGATTTTTGGATTTTTCGCGAAAATTAGGAAAAAAAAGCCTTAGTGAATGGAAATGCACACGTGCGGAGAATGCACTCCTGACAAACCTAAATGAGATAGAGAAAAATGCATGTATGAATTTTATCAAGTTTTTGTTTTATGCAATGCAAATGATGTCTTTATATGAAAATGACGGCGATAATGCGACTTGACATGCATGTGAAAAAAATAAGATGAAAACATTTTTTCGGGTTTGGTGACTGAAATTTTGGGAACATCACCTCATGTAGCCCGGTAAAAGAAGAGACTATGATGATTTTTTTGAAAGTTTTGCTTTTTGCCCCCTTTTTTTTTGAAAATTTTGTTTTAGGTAATGCAAGGATGTATGCAAATGATGATGTGAGGCAACCAATTGTCGTTACTCTGAGTAACTTGCATGAAACGATACTTCACACAATATACTGAAATGCTTCGACATTTGGAAACAAACCTCACTTGATAGGGTCAAAGTGCCCCGATATCGTACAGTAACATCTCAAATTTGTAGTGCACAAACAAATTTGAGATATTACCCTTCGTCATTCGAAGGTGCACTTTTACTCATTGAGCTTTTACATGAAGAGCTTTTCTATTTTTTCCTTTGTTTAGAGAAGATGCATGCATTGGAAACTTTTCATTTTTTCATTTTTAGTTTTGGAACATGATTTTGAAATCTATTTGGAGGTGCAAATGATTTACTGGAAAAAAGAGGTTTTAGAAAAATGTGCTTGACGGGGTATGACCCGCTCCTACGTATCCCCATTGTAATGAGGAATCAAAGCTTACGTAGTTCTACTGGGTCTTTTTTGAAATAATGCTTATGCATGAATGCCATGTTTTGGATGAACTTGGCGAGGAGCTTTTTCCTCTTTTTTGATTATAAACGAAATGCTTAAGCTATGAAGATGATAATTGTTTTTTCATTTTTATGCAATGAAATGAAATGCAAGATGAATAATTTTTTTTCAAAATTGGAACTTTATTTAATGCAAATGACGCAATGATGTAATGATGCAATGATGCAGGATGCAAGGTACTTCTTTTTTGAGGTTTCTGCACAGGGAGGGTATTCACAGGCGGAATTTAGAAAACTTTCACACTATATGCCACCTCATATAGGTGTTTAAGGGAAAATCATATCTTTTTTTTTTTTTGAAAATCTTTGAAGGAAAAATTAACTAGACGAAATGCAACAATGCCGCACACAATTTGGGAAGCCCTTGTGACCTAAAAGGGGGTAGAACCTATGATCTAAGGCACTTTAGGGATAATCTTCTCATGTAGCTCTATTCACACCCTCACAAAGGCCATCAGAGCCACAGTCCCTCTCATGAAAATCCCCGTAAATGCAGCAAACTGCTAGATACGAAGCATCATAAAATAGCACAACTCTGATTGAAACTTTCGCGAGTAGCCAAACGGACAAAGGTCCTGATGGGCTCCCACTACTCGAATCCACTCATCCTATGGTATCCTAATAGACCTGGGTTATGGTCTCTTTCTCTAATCATATAGCCTCAAGGTACAAGTGTGTGTGTGCGAAGGGCACTTCCTTAAAAAAAACTACCCCACCTGCAAATGAAAATCCAGAACAGTCCAGACAATAGAAAGCAATAACATGTCGTCTACCCTAGGGTTCAATACCAATCAAATACAACTAATCTAGGGTGCCGACAACAATGCACTACTTACCTCAAGAAAGCGAGCAAAGACGAAGGGGACATGACAAGAGAGGGGAAATATGCATGAAGGAACTAAGCATTTAAGCAAAGAAGTAACTATCTATTATTTTAAACAAAAGCAAACATAGAAGAAGAATGCATATGGATGCAACATGCTTATGAAAAAGAAGAAGGATAGAGGAAAAGCAAGATGTTCAAATCAATCACACAAACCACACACTTAATTAATTAGGCTTGACCCACTTTTGGAAAAAATGTTTTTTAGTCCCCAGTGAAGTCGCCAGCTGTTGCGCCCGAAAAAGTCCCCGAGGGAGAACCTTCCTCGTTCACAACTTTTCCTAAGACAATGAAGCCGCCACCAATATTTATTAAGGAAAATATTAGGAAAACCTTTTGTGGAAAGCGATTGGTCTTGTGAAACTAGAGAATAGGGTTCGGGGGTCGGTTACGAGCAGGGAAGGTGTTAGCACCCCACTCGTCCTCTCTACTGAGAGGGAACCTTTAATTAAATGTGTGGTTTTAGTGTGTTGACTTGAAAATAATTAATTTTGCCTCTCTACTTCTTATTGAAAAATTCTTAATGAAAATCTTTATTTATTATGAAAACGAAAAGGGGGAAGCATGGGTTTTTAGAAAAAAAACGCTTGACGGGACAAGGCCCGCTCCTACGTATCTCCCGGTGCGACGGAGAACTCAAAGCTACGTAGTTCTTCTTTATCCCGAAAAAAGGTTTTTGTCTTTTATCTTTTTAGTGAGTTTTCGAAATAGGACGAGCATTTAGTGAATGATTAAACTAACCAAGGTTATGGGTAATCACTGCTAAGTACTATTGAAAATGAGAGTCACTACCACCAGTCAGACGAACAAAGGTTCTGATTGACTATTAGTAGCAACCCGTTTTTTATTTGCTTTCTTGAAAGTGGTTTTCGAAAGAGATTGATTGGCACGAATGATCAAACTAACAAAGGTTATGAGTGATCATCGCTTGTTGTTCTTTGGGGAAAAAGACATCGCCACCAATGGCTAGACGAACAAAGGTTCTGATTAACCACTAGCGACGATGGGTTGAAAATGATTTTTGAAAGGAAGAGGTTTTTGAAAATGATCTTGGTTTGCGAAAGTGATTATTTTTTTTGTTACGAAAATAACTATTTTCTTTTCGTTATGCAAATGCTAAACTTTTTATGGTTGCGCTTGACGAGAATGTGACTCGCTCCTACGTATCCCAAATGGGAATCAAAGCGACGTAGTTCTAACGAGCCTTGAAAATGAGAGTCTTTTTGTTTTGGTTTTGAAAAGTGAAGGGCGTTCATAATGATCAAACTAACAAAGGTTATGGGTGACCATTACTAGAACCCATTTAAGTGCATGTAAAAATCTCTTTTGAAAACTGAAAGCCTTCATGAGCACCATGGTCATAACTTGCAATTAATCTCATTTGAATTCTTGAGCAAACACTAGCTTAGACTACACATATTAAACCACCACACATAAATAGGCAAAGAAGGAACTTGAACTGGGCATTAAGCAAAAATGCAAGAGTAGGCAAGATTGGACCTAAATGCACATCTAATGGAAGATGCTAGGCGAGAACCATGCTCAAATATTTCTACAAAACGCAAGGGAATCTAAATGCACATCTAGTGGAAGATGCAATGTAAGGAATGAGCCTATCCAAGTATTAATGATTCCACATGAGAGTAGACAAGGAAGCGATAGGCACAAATGAACTCAAAAGAGTAGCCTCAAGCATGATCATTGGCAAACCCTAAACAAGCAAGTCATCTTAACAATCAAAACACCAAAGCATGTTGAATCACCTTGGTCAATCCTCAACACTTAAATTAATGTGCACAAGTGTGAATCTTCTTGCCAATCATCAACTTAAACAACATATGAACCACAAGGGTTGAAATAAATAAATAAGGGTGTAAATAAAAAAAGGAAAGAAATAAATAAATAAGGGTGTAAATAAAAGGGTGGTTATCAGTAAACTAGGGGTGCAATTAGCTGTAGGGGTTGTATCATGAAAAAAGGGGTGTGAACAGTACCAGCCCAGTTTGTCCGTTTTTTTTATTAAAAGAAATGGGCTTCTGAGGGGATTGTGTTAATGGAAAGAGGGGGGTGTGGTTAGCATGCTGAGTTTTTTTAAAAAAAGAAGGAAACTAAAGCGTAACAGAGTATAAAACACAAAACTAAAAAACAAGAAAACCTAAGTTTTCCATCTCTGCTTTCCAACGCCGTTTCAGCCTCACATGGGGAGAGAGAGAAAATTTTGGGAGAGAGAAAATGAGAGAGAGAGAGAGAGCTTTCAAAAAAATGGAAAGAAAGGGATTTGAAGGGAGAGGGGGGGTGAAGGACAAACCGAAAGAGAGAGGGGGAGGCGTGAACGGAGGGGAGGCGGTGGCCACGGTGGAGAGCTCGCCGGAGACGGCGCTGGTGGTGCTTGCCGGCGGTGTAGCCTTGCAAGGTGTGGGCTAAGGAGGTTCTCTATGGTTGTTGAATTGGTGTTTGGTTGTTCTTTTCATTGGTTGCTGTTTTTTCTTCTTCTCTTTCCCCCCTGTGTGTGTGAGTGTTGTGTTGTTGATTTTGTTTTCCTTTCTTTGTTGTTCCTAGTGTCTTCCCTCCCCTCTTATTTTTATTCTCCCCCCCTTTTGCTCTGTCTGTGTGTTGTGCGTTTCTGTGTGTTGCCTCCCCCCCTTTTGCTCTGTCTGTGTGTTGAATTTATAGTGCCTTTGGTGGTGTGGTGTAGGCGTGGTATTGAGCAGAGAAGCAAAACTCATGGGAGACAAGGGTACAAACTGTCTCTGAAATACAAACAGCAGGAGGGCAGATTGTTTTTGCTCAAAATGGGAAGAGCAAAGAGACAAAGGAAAAGGAAAATGAGCTCTACTCTTGAAATAAAGGAACAACACAGCAACAGCAAGCGCACATCAGCACCACTCTCTTTCTTTGTATTTTTGTTTTAAACATTTGTACTATTTTGCTTTTAATTTTTTTGTCTATATGTGTAGCAAAAGTTGACTTATGTATTTGTATCAAAAGAAAAACTGTTTATAAAAATAAAAAGTAATTTTTGAAATCTGATTTTTTGTATAAAAATAATGATTGATAAACTAATAAAAATACATGGATAACAATAATCGGTAACGAAACAAAACACGCGTAAACGATGAGACGCCCGCGCGCATGCGCAACGAGTATCACAACCCTCACACTACTAAAAATGATACACGCAACAAACGAGAATAAAAATTGTACGAGATACATATTTTTGGGCTCTTTTGAAAACAAGAAAAATACCCGTTAAAATTGGGCATTCACAACAATATAATTTTCAATTAGGCGGACAAAATTGGGGTATTACAAAGGCTGAAGCTGAGCTACTGCAGATCAGATATGCAGGCAGCAAATTTGTTCACCAAGGCAGTGAAGGCAGAGACATTCAAAAGGCTAAGGAGCATGCTGAAGGTTGATTGTAATAAGTTTACTTAGATAGATTTTGCTGTATTTTGTTGTTGTTTGTTTGTGATAGAAACTAGCTTAAGGGGGTGTGTTAAATAAGTAAGCTAGTTCGACTATGTTAAATAAGTAAGCTAGTTCGACACCTGCTGGTTCGACTCACAGAACTGGCTAGTTCGACACCTGCTAGTTCGACTCATAGAACTGATCTGTCGAAGTGAGGGAGTCGAAAATTACACTTTTATTCAGTTGTATGTTTACTATTGTTTGCTGACTCAACATGCTTATTTGGACTGAGTATATAAACAACATTCCCAGTGATGCAATAATAACATTGATTTCAGTTTTACTCTTAACCGAATTTCAGTTACATCTTCTTCCCTCTCTCTCTCAGGGCGTGTGTGAGTGTGTGTGCTGTGTGTATGAAAAATTCCAACACTACACATGTGTATTAAGAATTCATGATTAATTGAGACGTTAGGCTAACGAGAGACAAAGGATAAGCATGATTAAAATGAATGGCCAAACAAAATAATCCAGCTATCAAAACTTGCAAAGCTGGCACCAGCCTTTGGTTTGGTTCTTCCAAGCTTCCTACCCTTCACGCGTCTCACCATACCATACCCATATTCCCATACACACACACACACACACACATATATATATATATATATATATATATATATATATATATATAGACCTCTTTCTAACACATACCTACACATCATAATACAACAATCACATTCCTCTATCTATCTGATACTGTGTCCAATATAATGGCTTCTATTCGTATAAAGTTCAATGTCCTCATGCTTGTTGGAGTTGTAGTTAGCTCCTTGGTGGCTTCTTCTTCTGCTAACTTCAACCAAGACTTTGATCTAACATGGGGTGATCACCGTGCTAAGATATTCAACGGTGGTCAACTTCTATCTCTTTCCTTAGACAAAGTCTCTGGCTCTGGCTTCCAATCCAAGAAAGAGTACCTCTTTGGTAGAATTGATATGCAGCTCAAACTCGTTGCTGGCAACTCTGCTGGCACCGTCACTGCTTACTACGTACGTTTTCTTCTCTTCCTTAATCCTTGCATTATTCTTTGTTAGTTTATTTTAGTACAAATATTCTCTGTTTCTTTTTCAAAAGCAAGCAACTTTAATATGACTTCATCATGAAATCACACGCTTTTATTCCTTAGGAAAATACAACCGTTATATTATATATTCCCTTGCTAGTTCACTTTTACTAGCATCAACCTTTCAAACCCGCCAAACAAGTTATACTTTTTTTTTCTTTCAAATTTAGTTTCTGATATTTATTTACATATGATTTGATGCAGTTATCATCACAAGGACCAACTCATGATGAGATTGATTTTGAATTCTTGGGAAATGTAAGCGGTGATCCTTACATTCTCCACACAAATGTTTTTTCGCAAGGCAAAGGAAACAGAGAAAAACAATTCTACCTTTGGTTTGACCCTACCAAGAATTTCCACACTTACTCTATCATCTGGAAGCCACAACACATTATGTAAGCAATAATAAACAAATACTACAACTTCAAAAATAACATACTCGAATAAATTTTTTTATCTTTGATTGGTTAACAATAAATACTAAATGAAATTGTTAATACTGCAGATTCTTGGTTGACAACATTCCAATAAGGGTGTTTAAGAATGCAGAGTCAGTTGGTGTTCCATACCCAAAGAACCAACCAATGAGAATATATTCAAGTCTATGGAGTGCTGATGATTGGGCCACAAGAGGTGGTTTGGTGAAGACTGATTGGTCCAAAGCACCCTTTACAGCATACTACAGGAATTTCAAAGCCACTCAGTTCTCCTCAGTGTCTTCCAATTCCTTCTCTGATTCTGCTTTGCAGAGTAACGAGCTTGATGCTTATGGTAGAAGAAGACTGAGATGGGTTCAGAAATATTTCATGATCTATAACTATTGCAACGATCTTAAGCGATTCCCACAAGGCATTCCTGCTGAGTGTAGCCGCTCAAGGTTCTGATTCTGAGAGATCATCTTGAAGAAACAAATTGTTTTTGTCGAATTATATGTTATCTATTTGGCAAGCTATTCTATATGATTCTTTCATTTTTTTGTTCTACTTTATGTAATTCATGATCGAAATAAATCAAATTCTTTTGTGGAATTTGTATGTCCGTATACAACGGAGCACAATCATATCTATTTATAAATAAAATAAGAATCAACTATTAAGACTAATTAAATCTAATTGATATTTATTGATAATTGTTCTGTACCGTGCTTTCGACCTTGAAATAGTTAGTAGGAGTTGTCCTTGATCTGCTACGTTCGACCTTGAGATGCCGATGTTCGTTCTTTGAGATGGCGATGTTGTACCTGTAATGATACTACGATGCTAAAGTCAGTATCTGAGTGAGTCCGTGTTTTGTATTAGAATTAGAAATTGCTTACAGTTATGAGCATTGAGTGTGATATTTATAGAGTTTGTGGGATGTTTGTTTTGTCGACCCTGAGCCGTTAGATCTTACAGAGGTATCTGTACCGTTGATTAACTAGATCGAAATAAATCAAATTCTTTGTATCACTTTGTATTGTGAAGCATATTTATTTATTGGGGTTTTTTGGTAACCCCATCAAAACACCATCTACCCCTATCATTCATGTGAAAATACCAAAATACCTTTAAAATTTTGACAAAATTACAAAACATTTACCATTTCTCACTTGTATCCGTTTGACCAGAAATTTACCAAAGATAATCGGATTTACCTATCAGATCTATATCCGATTTTCAGTTCGGATTTACGCATCGGATTTACCAACTACCGATTCCCCAAGAGACAATGCGCTAATAGTAAGTCGAATTTAGCTAAATCCGATTCCCCATCGGATCTACCTATATCCGATTCCAGTGTCGAACAGGTATCGAGGGGAGTCCTCGGGTCAGGCCTCGTCATCTGCTCCCAGTACACGCACCCGTCACAGGATTGCGGGTCATGCGTCTGCCCGGCTGATCAGTGCATTTTAATGCACTCTTTATAGCTTTGCACTTGATATTTTTGATTGTGTTCTGTGTCTAATATTTAAGTCTTAGCGCGTTTCTAGATTTTGGGTCTTATTTGAGCAATATAGTAATTTCACGATTAATTCTTGTTTTATTGCATATTGACCCATATCTACTCTGAAGGTCATAACTTTGTCTGTGGTTATCCGATTGAGGCGTGCGAGCATGCGTTGGAAAGCTAAGGAACAGAGCTACAATTCTTCTGTTGGGCTCAAAACCAAATTCGGACGTATTAAAGGCGAAAACTGCGAATTACCGAAGCAGTACTGTGTAAAACGGGTTTTGGGCCAAATATTAGTTTGTTAACGGGCTTTTATCCAATAACCCAGTTAGGGATTAGGTATTTTCGTTTTGTTCTGGTTAAATACACTTTTCAGAGCCGTCTTGACTCTCTTACGCATTATTATACAATTTTGAGGATTTGGTGCTATAACCTCCATGGAAGCTTAAAGCCCTAGATCAATCTATTGGTGAAGGGTGTTGCTGTAAGGATTTTGAGGTTTGGTGCTTAATATTTATTTCGTTTTTATGGTTTTAATTCTTTCTCTATCAATTTCATCTCTGTAATTCTTGCTGCAAATTCGATTTGTGTTTTGCTTAATTACTCAAACTCTATGATTTGCTTATGTGATTCGTTTTATGATTCGGTTTTGCTTAATCACTTAATCATGATTCTGTTTTGCAACTTTCATTATACAAACTATTTTATCGCTTGTTTAATTTAGTTTGGATAGGAATTGATAGAGTCTATGGCGCTTGTTTATAGGATTGATAGAATTCAGTTATGATGTTAATTGTGATACTGGCACTTGTTCGCTATCACGATTGATTGAACACATTGTTTTGACGCTTGCTTTAAAACGGTGCGAATTCGTATGAACTGATTAACGCTTGTTTAGTTAGTTTATGATCAATCAAGAATTATCAAACTATGCACGAATCTTTATTTTAGAACCGATGATAAATCCAAGAAATGCACCCGAAACCAATGGATTGATTGTCTCTCTAAATTGTTGAACTCCCTTAAACACAAATTGTTTTCTTCAAAACCCCTTTTTATTGTTTATTTTGATTCTTGATTTTGGTAATTTCATTATTTAGAGATCCTCGAGAGACGACCAATGTCTCTTACCTTGATACTATATTTACCCTTTTTAATTATTTTGACCGCGTACGACCGCTGATCACCGGCATAGGCGACAGCAGCAGTATCGGCAGGTGGAGGAGGCCCCTGACTATCAGTATGAGGAGGGCCAGCAGGGGTATCCTCTTGATGAGGATTCTATGTCTGAGGACCAGTATTATCAGCAGAAGTATCAGCAGCAGCAGTATCAGCAGTACCAGGAGGAGCACTACCATCAGCCTCAGCAGCATGAGGAGCAGCATGATGAGCAGTCTCCTCTATTCACCGGGCTAGGATCTCATGTCTGTTCCATTATATTGAGAGACCCGGTAAGTTTAATTTATTTACATAGCCTTCTTAGTTTAATTTATTTACATAGACTTATTTCTGATACTTTTATAATACAGACATATGAGCGGAAATTGAAGGTTACCAACCATGGTAACAAGCTAGCTCAGAGACTGCTTGGGTTTGCCCAAAACCACCGGATGTGGGATTTTATCACTGGTTCCAGATTAGCCCCCCTACCGGTCATACAAAGGTAGACCATGAGCTGCTGTCTTCTTTTGTTGAGAGGTGGCACTCAGAGACATCGTCATTTCACCTACCATTTGGTGAAATGACGATTACTTTGGATGATGTCTCCTGTTTGTTGCATTTACCCATTACAGGGAACTACTACAGAGCTCCACCTACTTCGGTCACCACTGATCAGGCCATCCATCTAGCACATGTTTATCTAGGTGTGACTATGGACGAGGCGGTGGTAGAGTGTCGAGCTTCATCTGGCCCATATTACCGTTTTGAGTGGCTGCAGGAGATTGTTACTAGAGGGTCCATAGGGAATGACATCCGTCCTGCTGTCAGGGCCTTTATCCTTCTGATCCTGAGCTGGTCCATCTTCACAGTCAAGACCGGCAACATGGCTGAGGCTAAGTGGTTGCTGCTAGTTGAGGATGTCAGTGCAGCTGGTGTGGGATCATATGCATGGGGGCAGCAGCACTTGCTCTCATGTATGACCAACTGAACTACTCCTGCTTGGACCAGGCGCATCAGTTAGGAGGGTATGCGACCCTCTTACAGGTAATAATTTTAAGTTATTTTTTTCCGAGTTTGGTTAAATTTCTGTTAAACAGTTTTTAATTCACCATGTTGTTTATCTTCTTTTTTTCAGAGCTGGATTTTATGGTATTTCCCTCAGCTGGTGGAGAGGAGGAGTGGATTGCGGACTGGAGAACTGTGTGGACGTTGGAGGAAGAAGAAGACAGATGGAGTGAAGCTGGGGGTATACAGGCAGAGGATTGATGCACTGACCTCGGATGATGTCTGCTGGCGACCGTTTGAGGAGCACCGGGAGGAGGATAGAGACTTTGAGCAGGTCTCATTATACAAGGGCCACATCAGCTGGGGAGACATCACTGTTCCCTACATGCCCGATAGGTGCCTCAGACAGTTTGGGTACGTGCAGGTCATCCCACGTCACCCTCTTACCGGTCGTCCGAGCCATGCAGACTGCATTTTTTGGATTGCACATTATATGCCTGTGGTGCAGGACGTTTTGCGTACTACTTACGCTGCTGAGGAGTTGGGTCAGGTTGCTCCGGACTACATACATTGGTATGTGAGAGCATCTATTCCTAGACTCTTACGGATTGCATCACCACCACCACCACCAGTACAGCCAGCTGCACCACCAGTACAGCCAGATTTGCTCGAGATTGTGGAGGAGGAGATTCGGAGGGGGCTTCGGAGCGGAGACATTAGGATGGGTAGTCAGACATACGCTCGTCTCACCCGGTTACTGGATATGCTACCGGGGCGTGACTAGGGGGTTTTGTGGGATTGTATGTTTGAACTATTTTTTTATGACTTGATTATTATTATTTCTTGTTTATTATATTTGTGGATAAAAGATATAATTTTGATTTAATGCGATACAAGATAAAACATAACGAACTACAATAACAATAAAAATAAGTGACTGACAGAGAAAACGAAAACATGATAGAAACTAAAATTCTGGTCGTCGAAGACGACGTAAAATCTCATTCACACTCCGTTGAGTTTCCACGTACAGCTCCGACGGCTTATACTGCTGAAGCGTGTCATGGATGTTTAACATGTTCGCCACGTCTTCGTCAGTCTTGATTGTCATGGACGAGAAGGAAACGCGGCCATCGTCTCCAAGATAGGGTTTGCGATAAGTGATACTAGTGACGTCACGGTCGTCACCAGTCACTTGAACTTTGGACCACAGTTTATCCTTCAAACCTTCAAACCCCATGCCGCGCTGGATTCTGCATAACACCGGCTGAGGACTCCAGAAGTGGACACCATCTTCTCTTATCGTGATTTGGCCTCGATGATGTATAGCGGAAAGCCTATTCTCATCTGAGCGTTGAGTGAGGCATATCTCCATTTTGGATGAGTGAAATAAGCAAGTGAGAGTGAAATTTTTGAGTGAAAAGAATGAGGTTGGCAATGGGTATTTATAGAATTCGTCAATGATTATCAACCGTTGATATTGTCGGTGCAATCTACACCGTTGAACTACACCTTGATCAAATCCTACCCGTCGAATTTAGTACAAATCGGATTTACCTATCAGGAAGGTAAATCCGATTTGTATTTTAACAAAGCGGATCTACCCCCATCGATAGGTACATCCGCTTTGTTAATTGCAAAGCGGATTTACCTATCAATGGAACGTAAATCTGATTTACATTTAACAAAGCGGATATACCTCATTAAAGGTAAATCTGATTTCCCACAACCAATTCCAATCGGATCTACGTAAATCCGACTTGGATATTTCTGAATCGGATTTATCTATCAGGAAGGTAAATCCGATTAAAATAATTTAAGCAGGGGTAATTTCGTCTTAAAATTTTTGATGGGGGTAGATAGTGAATTGATGGGGGTACCAAAAAAAAACCCTTATTTATTTGATAAGTGTGAAGCATATTTGTTAAATCCGGCCTGTCATCGATCCTACCAGGGCATTGGGTCATCTCCACCGATGGGTTAGCCGTTGGCGGCTGGACCGACCGCATGGTCTGTGTACTACTAAAAAATAATAAAAACATGTATGACATGCATAATTTCACGCATCACAAAATTATCAAAAATTTTTACCATTCGTTAAAAATATCAATAAGAAGCTCCACACAATATTCACATAGTATGCGAACTCATTATTAAAATTTAAGAGTTCAAATTATTAAAATATGTAGTCATATTTTACTCGGTCAGCAATTTTTTTTGTCGAGACCAGGGTATCCACCGCCGAACGCAGTGACTAATCCACTAGCTGGATTGGGGACACCTCGAAGGGTGGGACAGCTGACCCAGAGATTTAAAGCTGCTCCATACCCAAGGCGAGGATCCAACCCTCGACACTTGGTTAAGGGAGGATGAGCCACAATCACTCAACCACTCAATGAGCAAGTTTGATCTCCCTATTTTTCTCTCATAATCCTAGCTTCCCTATTTTATAAAATTCTGCAATGTATATTTAAATTGGGATTTCAAACTCTCATATGCTTGTGTCAACATTTAAATTGACATGACAATTAGTTAAGTCATGCCACTTCATTTCTTTTATTAAAAAACATTTATTTTAATATTATAAAATGCTTATTTAAGATAATTAAATAATTTTTATATTTTAAAAGCCAGATATCAAAGCACCTTTCTTCACTCATTCCATCGATTAAAAACCCCAAAATGAGAAACCCTGCATCTATGCAACTCAAAACTTTAAGTGCCGAACAAGAAATGAAAAGGGGAAACAGAACAAGAAACTCAAAGATGGAGGGAAGGAAATTTAGGGGAAGAGGGTAAAAAAGGAGTGGCAACAAAATTGGAAATTGTTGATACATGAAGAGACGGGGAAAAAAGAAACAAAAAGAATAAGAGAGAAGAAAAAGATAGGAACCTCAACATGTTTAAAAAACCTGTTTAAAAAAAATAACAAATTACCGGCGGATTTTATAAAATTTCCGATGGATTTAGCATTTTCTTTAAATAAAAAATAAAAAATTACCGGCGGCTTTTCAAAAAATTACCAGCGGATTTTGGGTGATTTCCGGCGGCAAAATCCGCCGGAAATTACCGGCGAAAAATCCGTCAGTAACCGTGACCTACGAACGATTTTCCGGCAGAAATAATTCCGCCGGTAAAGCCACATTTCTGGCGGATTTTGGTCTTTACCGGCGGAATTTTTTCGCCGGAAATCCATGAATTTCTTGTAGTGACAACACCACCATTTCCACCGTGAACCATCTTGTCACCGCTAGCATCTACGGCACGCCACCGTCATGGCCGCCCACTTTTCCTCCCTCTCAACCCGCAAGACCTCTCTCTCTCACTCGCTCACTCATAACCACCCACACCATACACTGCCTCTCTCTCTCCTCTCCTCCCTCGGTTCAGTCTCTCCACCCCTCACCACCACAGTCTCTCCTCCCCCAGTTCTCTCTCTCTCTCTCTCTCTCTCTCTCTCTCTCTCTCTCTCTCTCTCTCTCTCTCTCTCTCTCTCTCTCTCTCTCTCTCTCTCTCTCTCTCTCTCTCTCTCTCTCTCTCTCTCTCTCTCTCTCTCTCGCCATCACCATACTCCTTCCATCTTTGAGTTTCTTCTAAATTAGTTGTTCGTTTTTTTTAAGAGGAGGGGTGACTAGTGAGTGATAACTCTTATTTATAAGAATTAGGCTTAATTACAATTTTGGTCCCTCTATTTTCACCAACTCACGATTTTAGTCCCTTAAGAATTTTTTTCACGAATTTAGTCCCCCTAGTTTCACCAACTCACGATTTTAGTTCCCCAAGAATTTGTGACGAATTTAGTCCCCTTATTTTTCCAATTTGTAAAATTAAAGTCTCCCTGTTTTCCCAATTTGTAAAATCATAGTCCCCTTCATAAAATTATTATTATTATTATTATTATTATTATTACAAAAATTGTTTTTTAATTATTAATTTTAATAAATAAAAATTCCACATTTCTTCTTCATTCGATACTTCATCTCCCTTCGTGAACCCTAATCTCAAATCCAACAAACCCAGCATCGTTCCTTCAAAAGCAAACTAGTTGGAATTTGTGAAAAGTAGGTATAATCACGAGCAGATAGATTAGTTTCTTAAGCTCGTTGTAGTGGATTTGGTCCTATCATGTGTATGGAAATGTCTTTTTGAACTCCAAATTCACAAGAATATTATTCTTCATTAACTTTTTTTTTGGACAGAACGTTATCAACTTTTATAAACACAAAATTATTCTTTTTTTTGGACAAAAACACAAAATTATTTTTAGAAACTATAATCAAACATTCCTAGAGGCAATACTGATGTTTATATAGTTTGCTTTTGAATGAACGATGTTAAGTTTGCTGGGTTTAGGTTCGCAAATGGAGAGGAAGTATCGAATGAAGAAGATAGAATTTTTATTTATTAAATATAATAATTAAAAAACAGTTTTTGTAATAATAATAATAATGTTTATGTTTAAATTCCAACAAGGCAAGCCAGTGTGTCAGCCAAGTAGGATAAGTGACTGACAACTCAGTGCCAATTTTGACCAAATTCACTACAAGAATAACTCTGATTTCCTGCGAAAATTTGCGACGAGAAACAGTCCGTCGCTATTTGCGACGGATTTGCGACCAAAATGTCGTCACAACAGCTCTCCCGCATAGGTTTCCAACGAAATACGTGTCAGTCGCAAATTTCCGACGGAAATATCCGTCGCAACACCCTTTAATTCCGTCGGAAAGTACCAGACCCAATTAAAAGAAAAACTCATCCCTCGAACCTCATTTCAGTATTTCACCTCCTTCGTTCTCTCCCTCGCTGCGACAATATCTCCCACGACCTCCACTCTCCTCCTGCGCCTTCTTCCGCCCTCCTCCGCCCTTTGCTATGCTCCTCCACCCTCCCTATTCACCTACGACCTCCTCTGTTCCATGTTACTCTTCCTCTCCCACCACTCTTCCTCCCTAAAATCGGCCACCACCACCACAAAACACAGCAAGGGTATTCTTCTTCTTCCGCAAAGGTAAATTTCTGCTTCTATTCTACGTCTACTCTACTTCTATTTAACACAAGCCCTAATTTTTGATTTACTCAAAACCCTAACTCTATTCCCAATTTGACAGCATTAATCCGAACCCTAACCCCCCTATTTCTAATTCGTTGGCCTCACTGTGTTATATTTCAGGATATTGTGCTCCTGGCCTAGCGACACAGAAGGTTATTTCGAGAAGCAGGATATTGTGCGTTCGTGTTGTTGGATTTCATTCACAGGTTCGGTTTTTGCAAGATTTGATATTTTCTTACTTGCACTGAAGTTGTTTGTTGTCGATACCCTTTATAGGTTCAGTTCTCTCTCCTTCAATTTTTTAGGGATTTTAGTTTTAAGAATGTGTGTTTAAAGAATTTCCATTCATGAATTGATGATGTGTGTTTAGAGATTGTGTTTAAATATTTTTCATTCATGAATTAGTATTGAACTGCTCTCATTTAAGTTAACTGGTTACATTGAGGTAACCAACCTCATAACTGAAAGGGCTGTTTATTTGTACATAGGTAACCAACATCTTGTATAGTTAACTTTGTGTTGTACAGTTTTTACCATAGTTTTGATAGCTTATATGAGATATATTATCATAATCAAGGCTTATATGAGAAATATTATCATATATGAGAAATATTTCTGTTTAAGTTTCCTTTTTGAGCACAGTGAGTTGTGCCTTGTGGTATACTGGTGTATGTATTTCACCGTTGAATGGAATGTATGCTAAGTAAATTTCCATTCTGATCCCTTCCATTCATCGTACAACAACATCTTTATCTCTCACTTCCTCTCTTCTTCCTCACATTACATTACTTCATCTCTCGTTTGCTGTTGTTGTTGCTTCTGTTATGTAAATTGATCATGTGTTATGTTATGTTGCTTCTGTTATCATTATCAAGTTGAAAATGACTGTGATCTATGCAGTGAAACTAACTTTTAAATTTGACTTTATGTGGTTTTTGTTGATATCTTAGCTAATGTGGATTGTTTCTTGATTGTGAGAAAGAAATCAACTTTTAGTTGTTGCATTCTTATTTGGAGTTAATGTGTGACTTTTATGCCGCTCCTTTTGATTAGATCCAGTTGCTGCTTTTGATTGCTAAGCACTAGGCTTGCTGAAGAAGTCAAGTGGTTTCATTTGTGTCTTTCTCAGTTTGAAAATTCTTTTTCAGTCTGTCAAATGGGATTTGGATTTAAGTGTTTGAATTTTGACATGCATTTCTGCAGACATTCTTTCCAGCTATGACAAAAATTGTTGGCACACTTGGTCCAAAGTCACGATCAGTTGATATAATTTCCTGTTGCCTTATTACAGGAATGTCTGGTATTCTCTCACTACAACCTTCCATTGTATGTGATTTCTGTTCAAAATTTGATTGCAGCTTTTATTTTGTCACATTGACCTTACTCTTTCAGCTCTTTCAGTTAGGGATATTAAGATTGGGAATTTTTGGTTTTTTTTTATCTTATTGATATGCTGTCCAAAAATTAGAACTCAGTCAATCAAATGACTGTATTTTAGATCAAGTTGGAAAGCCTTGCAGTTTCCCTAAAAAACATAATCTTAAGGGGAAAGGAAGACAATTAACCTATTAACTTCTAGCTTGTTGAAGTTTTTATTTCACTTTGTGGAAAATACATATCATGAATGAGTTGAGTAATACTGTTTTGTTCTTGTTCTATAGTCTGCTTCCGAGTCATCTTATTAATTTCAGTCTATGTTATTTTACCACCTTTCCATTTTAAATACGAAGTGCAAACTGAATTTATGAGCTCCTTTAAGCCAAAGCAAGCTTGCATTCCTCAACCTATAATTTGCCGGCTCTGTGTTATAGTCTTCCTAATAATAGTTTATTTTTCCCCAAAATTTGCAGAATGGAGAATGAGTGCATCAATCTTGGCAGGGGCCTGATGCTAAGGTAAATTTTCAACAAACAACAGTTCCATTTGCATACGTCCATTTTATCACCATATGATTGAGATGAGTGAGATGAGTGACATGAGGTAAAATCTACATATGATTGAGATGAGTGACCAATTGCATATGTTCTCTCTATAATTAAAATCAACAAACAACAGTTCCATTTGCATATGTCCATTTTACAGATCCATGTGCAGCAATTATGATATTTCTTGTAACTGGACTCCTATGTACTGGAATCAAAGAGGTAGAAATTTCTATTACCAACTTCTTCAACTTTATTCATTTAAAATTTCCACATCAGTTTCTATATTTCTTGTAATATACACTTTGAGAGTTCCTTTAATTTGAAATTGAATATTTGTATGCAGAGTAGTGGTACAAAGTATAGTCACATCAGTGAATGTATGCGTTTTGATGTTTGTCAAATTAGTTGGTGGTTACTTGGGATTCAAATCTGGTTGGGTTGGATATGAACTTCCAACAAGGTACTTCACATATTCCTTTTGCACTACACACCATGTATGTTTGGTCACACACAATCTATACTATTGGATCAAGATCAGACAGTTTAGGTTCCGATTTTAGGATATTAGGTCCAAAATGCAAATGTCGAAACTAGCTTATAGCCGTTTGAGTAATCTAAGTAATCTAAGTAACGGTTAAGCTTGTAATCTAAGTAACGGTTAAGCTTGTAGGTGGGAAGAATTGATCTTGAAACTAGCTTATAGCCGTTTGAGATGTAATAGAAATTTCTTTCAATTATAGTTTCTTGCGGAAATTTGATTCTGTTGAAGGGGATAGCAATTATAGTTTCTTCCCCCCTCCCTTTTCAATTAATTTGTTTGCTAATAGTAAGTGCTCTCTCCAGTGAGAGTTGCTTATGAAGATCTTAAACTTAAGAACTTGTCTTTAATGAGAATCACCAATAGTGTAGGTTTAGTTGTTGAAAGAGTTTCACTGAGTAGAAAGTTGTTAAAATTGTTAAATCTGTCGATGGTTCTCATTTCTTTTGTTTGCCTGCCTGCTTGCAGACTGGAAAAATGCTTAAGGAGGAAGCTGATCACAAAAAGACAATAACATCACTTGCAAAATCTGCCGATGGTTCACATTTCCTTACTGGCTCTCTTGATTAGTCTGCTAAGGTACCACCACCTATCACCGTATTATCAAGGGAATACTTACCATCTTGTGAAGGAAATCCGTGTTGATGAAGGAGCCCTTATCCATCCGAGACTGAAGTTTGAGGATAACGTTGATGACAACGCTTATAACTCCATCCCTTCACTGATTTTTGGAAGTATAGGAATCCCGAAAAATAACGCTGGTAATAATGGATTTAATTTACCAGCAACGGAGGAGTCAGAGTATGTTTCTGCTAATCATGATCAGCGAAATGATGTGATGCACAAAGATGAAGATGTGCATGAGAATCCTGTTGGTAACACCTGCACGAAGATGGATTTACCTGAAGACACACATGATTCTATTGCTTCTGGTGATCAGTCTGAGGTATTCAACATATTAGCAAATTTTTATCTAAATATTTTGTTCAGAAACATATGTTCCATGCTCTTTTGAAACTAATTGATTACTTTGGTACATTATTTAAATGGCTGTTACTTGTTAAATACTGCAATGAAAATGGAGTTACTAGTATTAAGAAACATATGTGACTAGCAGATCCAAACGATGGAGAAGTTCTGTCACAGTATGGGAAGCTAGTTTGGGAGTTACATAAGGACCAAGAAAGAGCATCTACCTATTTTGAAAGATCAGTGCAATCCTCTCCTGAAGACAGCCATGTACATGCAGCATATGCTAGTTTCCTTTGGGACACTGAGGAAGAGGAAGATTAGGATGATGCTGCAGAAGCATTTAGTCAGAATTAAGTTGTACAAATTGGTATAGCAATTTTGTTTTGTCTATGTAAATTTGGCATGGATGCCTTGATTCTTATCATTTGATTCCTAATAGAAAATGTGTCACAGACATTTGAGATAGTTTTGGTTGTGTAAAGTTACAATTAGTTACAAAAAATAATTGATTTTGGTTACAGTGTTAGATGTTTAGCTTGTGGCTTCAAGCCCGCAACAAATATGCTGAAATAAGATCGGTTTTATATAATTTAATTTTTTTAAATTTTTTTTTTAAAATTTCCGACGGATTTGCGACGAAAATGTGTTAGAGTTTGCGACGAAAATATCTGTCAGAAACGATTTGCGACGAAAAAATCCGTCAGAAACGATTTGCGACGAGCGATTTTGCGACGAAAATTTGTCCGTCGGAAAGTCCGTCGGAAACGTTAATTTGCGACGAAAATCAGTGCGTTTCCGACGGATTTTGTCGTCGGAAATCGTCGATTTTCTTGTAGTGATTAAAGGGGGACTAAATTCGTGAAAAACATTCTTGAGGGACTAAAATTGTGAGTTAGTGAAAATAGGGGGACCAAATTCGTGAAAAAAAATTCTTGGGAGACCAAAATCGCGAGTTTATGAAAATAGGGGGACCAAAACTGTAATTAAGCCTAAGAATTATTTATACCTTAACAGCTTACACCATTGATTGTTCAAGAGTAATTTGTTTCATTAATTGATTAGAATAAATTTTTTGATGTTAAATAGGGATAAAAATTGGCTTGAATGGAATGAGCACTTTGATGCTCTCGTTTTGTGATTTATTGTGTTTTAGTTGTTGCAGCATTCAAGTGCCATAGCATGTTGCTATTTTTTGTGACAGATGAGAGAGAAACGCGTCAGGGAATGTCAGAATGTGCATGTGTTGTTCGGACCAGTACTATTTGTGTGTATAATCCTTTTTGCTAAAGACACATGTCCTTTTGGGCACACTAGATGACAAGAAAGTGCATTTTTAGGGTTTTCTTGCACCACTTAACCTTAGGGCTATTTATAGCAGTTGATATCTTCTCTTTTATTCGGCTGGAAGGTGGAGGAAAGATTAGACATAGTATTTTACTAAAGCATTTTCGTTTCCATCCTTTGTTTTCAAAATAAAAGAAAATTCTGCACAACTGTGTTGAGAGTAGTGTTGCAGCGTTACTGAAGGTGTCTTTCTTGGAGTGTTGCTTTTTAGTGGAAGCTATTTTCATTTCTCTATCTCATCATAGTTGGAGATTTGACAGTATATTTCCTTTTTAATATTTTTACTCTTTTGTAATTCCAGTATTATGAAACTATATCTAGCATCTATGCTTTCTTTCATGTTTTTGCTGCTCACTATGAGCTAGTTGGAATGTCTTAGCTAAGTAACAACCTTTTAATGGTTTAAATGTTGAAGTACATGTTTTAGTATTTTTAATCCTTGTGTATTTAATATTTCCAAGCTTATTTTAGGAGTGATCAACTTAGAAAAAGTTCATGTATGTAGATACCGAAAGGGTCATGTTGAATTTAGTGATTAATATGGTAGTAAGAGAGACTACTTTTCAACTTTTACGGACTATTTTCAAATTTTAGGGACTAAAATAGGATTAGAGGCGATACATTAGAGAAAAATTATGAAGGTAAGTAAATTTGCGCAATATCTTTGTTAAATGGCTTCTCTCAACAATAATATATTAATAATAATATAGGCTCACAGTTGTTTGGGGGGGGGGGGGGGTGAATTTGGTGGGAGTATGGCAAAAGTAATGAGATGAAGAACGAAAGAAACATGCTGCAGTGAACTGTAAAAGAGTGAACATAGTTTCAAAGTGTTGGTTAAAATGGATAAGATAATATTTAGTTTTGCTTTCTTTGAATGAATGAGTTATGAATTGTGGTTAAGATAGATAAGATGAATTTTAGTTTTACTTTCTTTGAGGTCATAATGGTTTGCTTCAAACTTGCTTTTTGATAGCAATCAGTTTCATGTTTGCCAACTGACTGTGTTAGATTTGAACATTTCAAAATTCTTTTATTCCAAGTTTTCCTTTTTACTTGACGGTATATGCAATGTTATTATTGATCTATCTTATTTAAACCATTGGTACAATTGCTTCTAAAGCGTGTAATTGGTCAACAATAGTGTCCCAAAAAGTGTTCATTGTTAGAAGAAACCAAGACGTATTTTGGTAGACTTCCCAAACATAAAAGTTAAATTATTAAAATATTTTAGAGAAGGAAACATAAGAAATATGTAATCTTAAATTATCAAAAAGAACCAAGAGCGCTTGGATAAAATGGTTCAGATCTATTCTATCAGAGGTATTAGGTTTGAATCTAGAGTGAATGATTTAAACTTAACGTACAAGATCATTGTAGATACAAATCACAACATATAATTTCATGTATAATTAGTTTTATAGATGTAAAATTGTGTACCCGAGATGTTGAACGTTGAATGGAGAGTGACTGAAAGAGAGTATATGAGAGCAGACTACCCTCAGTATCGTCTAGGTTTCAGCAATGAGGGTTGATTCAGAACAAGTCTGGCAAATTATTGGTATGACTGGGTTCGGTGGGTTGATTCGGGACAAGTCCGACAAATTCTTGATGGGTTATCACGACTCTCTTGGAGTGTCTCCCATCCTGCATGCAGGGTTAGTGGGACTTTTGACGGGAGTGGCTTTGTGTTGGAATATGGAGTATAGAAAGGTGGTGTGTTACACCGATTCTTTACAAACTTTAATACAATTATCATCAAAGAGTTAATTAATGGGCTATCAATGGGAGATCTAGATCCATCAATCTTACAGAGTCAAAATTTTGTGTAGATTTTTTTGGCCAAGTTTGGTGTCAATTGTGAAGATCATTTCGTCCAATTAGATACTCCTCGTTCAGGATTGTTACCGCATTTTGATGTTGATGTGCTAGACATTTCGTTTGTTAGGCCTTAATCTTTTTCTTTTTTTATCTCTTGTAACCAAAAAATACGTAACATACTTTTTATGGTCACAAAGGCTAAAAAAAACATAACCTACTCTTTTTTGGTGTAGGGGTCTTTGACCTCCTCTGGTATCCAGGGGAAATTGGCCCTAAATAATCCGGAGTTCGGTCGAGAGATAAGTAAAGTTTAGTTTCAATTTGTTTCATCGCCGGAGATAGAACCCGAGTACTAGGCGAGTTCGCCCCTTAAGATGGAGTGCATTAACAAAAGAACATATAGCATACTAATAATGAATAAGGATAAAATTCACATATTTGCAATGGATATCATTTAAAACAAACTAATAGCTAATTTGGTTCCTCAAATTTCAGAAAAGTTCAATTCAGTCATTGACATCAATAATGTTATTAATTAATTTTTGACATTTTCAAACATTATTTGGTTTAATCTCTAAATTCCCAATATCTATTTGAACACATATTTTTACAACTTAATACACTACTAGAAAAATCAAAATTAGAGAGGGAGCAAATCCGTCACTAAACCATCAAAAATCCGTCACTAACGATTTTAGTGACGGAATTTGTAACGAACCCAGATTCGTAACTAATTTTGGCATCACTAAATTTTTAGTGAGGGATTCGCAAATCTGTCGCTAATAGCGACGGAAAATTCCCTCACAAACATATGAAATCCGTCACTAAAAAATAGTTCGAAATTGATGATGAAAAGTGTATTTCTGTCGCTAATAGAGAGGGAGACTAAATCCGTCGCTAATAGAGAGGGAGACTAAATCCCTCTCTATTAGTGAGGGATTTTATCCATCTAATATTCATTTTTAATTAGGGACTCATTAGAATTTAATATAAGAGTATATTAGTTATAGATTTTATACACTCTTTAAAATAAAAGATTCTGCTAAATCTGTGAATAAAAATTAGAATTTTTTTTTGAATAGCACACATATCTTAAACACTACTAGAAAAATCAAAACTAAAAAAATCAAAGCTATAAAAATTAATTTCTTAAAAGTACTACATGTTTCTCAATGTGATTAAAAACGACTCCACTGGGAATCGAACCCAGAATCTCTGGTTCCGTAGACCAGCGCCTTATCCATTCGGCCATGGAGTCAGATATCAAGTTTTAAGCATTAACCACACATGAGATAGTTAAGCTACACATGTTTACCAACTTAATCCCTCGAAATTTTGTAGAGATAGTTAAGCTACAGAGAACTAAAAACCTACAGTTTTTAAGATCATAAATAAGCTACAGACAACTACGGGTACTGTGTCTTCTTTTAGGAGCCATATACCTATATGAGATTCAAACACTGGCTCAGGTTGGGTTTCTACATATGCTGGAGCAATGAACTTCGGTTTCTTTGCTGCAACATCAGCGTATTTTAGGATAGCTTCCCTTGGATCTTCCTCCATCCATGTCTCCTTAATCATACCTCCTTGCTGCAATTACGTAAAAACATCATTACCTTCAATTGTCCTATTCTAGAGCATGAAACCTGCTAAGTCAAGAAAAAGTGATAAGAAATAAATGTACACAACAATACCTTCATGAGATACTGGGTCAGTAAGCCTCCTTGAGTTGTATCAATTCGTCCACCAAAGCCAGGTCCTGTCATGGGTACTTCAGGCTTATGGGACTTCAATGGATCCTTTAACATCTTCTCTCGCTGACGCTTGAGGCTTGGTTGACCTCTAAATAGTGGATCATATAGTATGTGAGTTCCTCCTTGGCTTTTATCACCAACAGTTGCTAAGATCTTCACAAATAAAAAGAAGTTCAAAAAGTATTATAATTAGAAGCAAGAAATCCTGTTTCAGAGAATGTAAGATAACACCAGATAATTGTTTGAGTATCATAGCTGTGATAATATGTTACCTGATTCAGTTTAGGATGCCAAGATCACTGAACAACACTACAAGTGAAATCTAAATGCACCTATTCCTATTTTTTCAGTACCCGGGTTTGATTCCATTAACAAATTAGAAAAACCTACTTTTCATTTCTACCCCTGCTCTTTACATATTTACTTTGCACCAAAAAAACACATTTACTTTGAATAACAGATTAATTAACTGTTAGAAACAAAATACCATAACATAGTCATCATAACACTACAAAATATCAAAGTGTTTATCATCCATGATTAACATAGTCATCATAACACTACAAAATATGTAACATAGTCATAATAAAACTACAAAATATCAAAGTGTTTGTCATCCATGAGTAACAAATATCATAACATAAACTCAAGACACGTACAGAAACAAGCCCAGCAGCAAATTCTTTCTCTGTGAATTTTGTTCAGAAGACTGTGTCATTTTGATTCTTCAAGCATTAGCATCCTGAGAAAAATCAAATTGGCTTCATCTTCTAGTTGAAATCATCATTTACAAGAGCCTCTAGGCATAGAGGGCATATAAATTTGTCAAGGCAAGAAACATTACCCAAAATTTGTCAGATTCATCAAGCATATTTACAATCTGCAAAAGAAAAGAGGGATGGACATGAAAAAATAATAATATGAAGTCTTCAAGATTTGAATTGGGTGCTTCTTACTCTGTTAGTTTTGTACTTCTTCCTTAGTGGATTGTTATTTGTGAAAAATAATAATTATGTATCATTTTAGATGTTTAGAATAATTCATTTATTGCATAGAAATTAAAAAGGGAAACAACAAAAACAAGATCAAAAGGTGGGAAAATGAAGAATTGGAAGAAGACCTGGTGCATGTGCCACAAGGAAGCATAGAAAAGAGCCCTGTATCAATAATTTACAAATGCAAAAAGACTACCTTACAGCATGTTTACTCTAGAACCACAACTCCCAAAACACATCAAAAGGGACAATAGTTAAAGGAAAACAATTTCCAAGGTTATGACTTCAATTAATAGTGATTCTAATACTTATGATGTTAAGACTATACACACCACAGGGAAGTAAGTTGTAACAAGGATCAAGTGGTTACTCACATTTTAGCAAAACATGTTTTTCCTTTTCCTGGATGTATGCCTATTCAACTCTCTTAAACCATCTAACGAAAAGTTTAAGTCGCTTAATCAGATCCGCCATCTGCTCCATTTTTTTCTACAGAAAAACAAATTAACCACAAATTAGCTTTACCAACAGTTAAAAAAAATCCAGACCTTGTCATACGCAAAGTTTATTAAATTAAGAACCACCCCTGAATTGAAACAGTTAAAAAATAATCCAGACCTTGTCATATGGATTCCCCTTTTTCATCTTCTCTTGCAGAAACCCTTCTACTCCCTCTTTAGTAAAATCAACGGTGACGGAAACAGATCCTTCGGCACCACCACCATCATTGACTTCTGGTTTGGTGTTGACTGCACTAAACAGAGCCCTAGACCGACCAGGTCGCTCCACTTTTTCCATTCCAATCCTTCTATGCATATCTGAGGGAAGTTCCTCAGTACCTCCCTTCTTCTGCATCTAAAATAAAACACAATTGATACAAATCTTAGTGTTTATATACACTAATCTTATTGAATCGAAACCTACATGAGTAAATCTACGAAATACAGTTCTATGTAGTTCAAATTCCACTGATTAGGGTTCCAGAGAGGGTTCAAATCACTACCAAAATGTTCAAATCGCAGTCAAAGGGTTCAAATCATACCTTAATTAAAATCACCGATGAAGAGAAGCAACCAGTGAGAAGAGGAATCGCTGATGAAGAGAAGCAAAATCACCGATGAAGAATCAGGATTGCTGATGAAGAGAAGCAGACTCGAACCACGTTAAAAAGTTAGGGTTCAAACATTAGGGATCAAATAGTTAGGGTTTTGCGTTTTGGTGGCGACGGTGAGTGGCTGGTGATGAACGGTGAGAGGATTTTGCGTTTTGGTGGCGACGGTGAGTGGTTGGTGGTGAACGGTGAGAGGGTTTTGTGGCGACGGTGATGGAGTGCGAGAGTGAGAGGAGGAGGCTTCGAGAGAGAGAAGAAATTTGAGAGTGAGAACTGAAAAGAGGCGTACGAGAGAGAGAGAGAGAGAGAGAGAGAGAGAGAGAGAGAGAGAGAGAGAGAGAGAGAGAGAGGAGGCTTCGAGAACTGAAAATTAGGGATTTGGTATTATTAGAGGAAAGAGAAAAACGAGCGTGTGAGTTCTTTTTTTTTTTGCTGAAAATGCTTTAGTGAGGGATTTAGCGAGGAATCTATGTTAGTGAGGGATTTAGCGACGACCTAATTTAGTGAGGCACATATTCCCTCTCAAAAATCCTTCTCTAACTGTACTTAAGTCATTTTGCGAGGGATTTTGTGACGAATTATTTAGAGAGAGATATTTTCCATCCTTAACTTCCTCGCAAACATGTGCTTCCCAAAAGTTGACGGAGACTTTGATTTTCGTCACAAAATCCCTCACTAATAGTGAGGGATAAATATCCCTCTCTAAAATCCCTCTTTAAAACTAATTTTTCTAGTAGTGAATATCAATTTAGTCCCTAACTTTTGTAACTTAGTATTAGTTTGGTCCCTTGTACATTTTCTTATTCTTAATTTTCCTTAACAACAACAACAATAATTTCTTTTGTGTAAAAACCAACAATGGTTGGTTCACCTTATAACCGAGTTTCGATCTCACTTCAAAGTCTCAAGTTCGAATTTCTAGAGTAACAAAAACTGTATTAGTAGGAAGAACTGCATAAACGGATACACATAATAAGCCAAGTTTTTCTATAGAGATTAGTCATCATGTGGATAGTGAGCACCAATATGACAGAGAAAAAAGAAAGAGAAGCAGCTTTTGTGACCATAAAACCACCTTTGAGACTGCTGTCAGCGAGAGTTTGGTTTGAGAGAACTTATCCAGATAAGTTTAGCTGTCTGGAAAATATCCCTGACTACTGTAGTATTGAGTGGCTACAGCAGTAGGCAAGTTCACGTTCACGCGGTATTAAAAAGAATTCACATAAACTCACAATTCCTGACACTATCCTGCTGAATTCATTGGTGGCTTCTTCTTCAGCTAACTTCAACCAAGACTTTGATCTAACATGGGGTGATCACCGTGCTAAGATATTCAACGGTGGTCAACTTCTATCTCTTTCCTTAGACAAAGTATCTCTTTGGAAGAATTGATATGCAGCTCAAACTCGTTGCTGGCAACTCTGCTGGCACCGTCACTGCTTACTACGTACGTTTTCTTCTCTTCCTTAATCCTTGCATTATTCTTCGGTACAAATATTCTCTGTTTCTTTTTCAAAAGCAAGCAACTTTAATATATCTTCATCATGAAATCACACGCTTTTTCCTTATGAAAATACAACCGTTATATTATATATTCCCATGCTAGTTCACTTTTACTAGCATCAACCTTTCAAACCCGCCAAACAAGTTACAGTGTACTACTTTTTTTTTTATAATTTTTTGCTTTCAAATTTAGTTTCTGATAGTTACATATGATTTGGTGCAGTTATCATCACCAAGGGCCAACTCATGATGAGATTGATTTTGAATTCTTGGGAAATGTTAGCGGTGATCCTTGTAAAATCTATTGTAGTCAACTTTTTTTACAAGGTATTGTAGTCGTTTTAGGAATTAGGGTGCTCAAATCTAAACCAACCTAAGTTAAATTAAAATAAAAACCGTAAAACAACCTAAATCAAACTAAAAATCGCAAAAAACAGCTTTGATTTGAATGTTCAGGCAACTTTATCAACCAATTGGTTGAGTTAGTTCGGATAGCGGTTTTTTTTCATAACCAAACAAAACCTAATATAGGATTATATTTTTTTTTGAAGGAAATAGGATTATATTTTTTCTAATATATATATTTATATAAAGCCTAATTGCAACAAAAGCAACTAAAACTCCTAAAAGGAGATAAGTATGTCGTATTTCAGTCATATTTTTCCTTTTTTCCTTTTCGCATTATGATTTGACGTACTTTAGAACTTAGAAATTTTTTTACATATTCCAATACGCGATGTTCTTTTTTCAATAATTGCTTCAGTCAAAAAAATAATTTTGTGACAAAATACGTAATGTGCGATGCTAAACAATGTGTTTTTGGGTATTTTAGAGTTCAGAAAGAAAAAAAAAATTAACTGTTCAAATACGCGAAGTTCGTTCATCAATAACCGGTTGGTTGTAAAGAAAATCAATTTCATGATAAAATACGTAAAGTACAACGCTAAACAGTGTATTTTGAGGCACTTTATAGTCCGGAACAAACTTAGATGTTCAAATATGTGTTGTTTGTTCTACAATAATTGGTTTGGCCAGAAATTTTTTAATTCCATGATAAAATACGTAAAGTGTGATGCTAAGCAGTGTGTTTTGGGGTACTTTAGATTTCCATTAAAAAAAATTAATTGTTCTAATACGTGAATTTCGTTCCTCGTTATAACCGGTTTGGTGAAAAAAAATTAATTTAGTGACAAGATGCGTAAACTGTGACGCTAAAAAGTGTGTTTCGAGCTACTTTAGAGTCCAAAAAAACTTTTAGATGTTCAAATCATGATATTTGTTCTTCAATAACCGATTTGGTGACAAAAAATTAAATTCGTGAAAAACTAGTGCCAGAGCTAAATCGGAAGCACAAAATTTGAAATACGATGCCAGGGCGAGACCAATAGCGCGAAACACTAATGCCAGAGCTGAATCGGAAGCACTGAGTTTTAAAAAGATGATGCCAGGGCGGGGCCTATAGCATGAAAAATTAGTGCCAAAGCTGAATCGGTAGCACGGACTTTTAAAATATGATGCCAGGGCGAGACCGATAGCATGAAAACTAGTGCCAGAGCTGAATCGATAGCACTAAGTTTTAAAATATGATGCCAGGCGAGACCGTAGCACGAAAACTAGTGCCAGAGCTGAATCGATAGCACTAAGTTTTAAAATATGATGTCAGGGTGAGACCGATAGCAAGAAAACTAGTGCTAGAGCTGAATCGGTAGCACTAAGTTTAAAATATGATGCCAGGACGAGACTGATAGCATTGAAAACTAGTGCCAGAGCTGAATCGGTAGCACTGAGTTTAAAATATGATGCCATGGCGAGACCGATAGCATGAAAAACTAGTGCCAGAGCTGAATCGGCAGCACTAAGTTTAAAATATGATGCCAGGGCGAGACCGATAGCATGAAAATTAAAGACAATGCCAGGGCGAGACCGATAGCATGAAAATAAAAGACAATGCCAGGGCGAGACCGATAGCACAAAATTTAAAACAATGCCAGGGCGAGACCGATAGCACAAGATTAAAGACAATGCCAGGGCGAGACCGATAGCACAAAATTAAAGACAATGCCAAGGCGAGACCGATAGCACAAAATTAAAGACAATGCCATGGCGAGACCGATAGCACAAAATTAAAGACAATGCCAGGGCGAGACCGATAGCATGAAAATTAAAGACAATGCCAGGGCGAGACCGATAGAACAAAATTAAAGACAATGCCAGGCGAGACCGATAGCACAAAATTAAAGACAATGCCATGGCGAGACCGATCGATAGCATGAAAATTAAAGACAATTCCAGGGCCAGACCGATAGCACAAAATTAAAGACAATGCCCGAGCGAGATGGGATGAAAATTGAAGACAATGCCAGGGCGAGACCGATAGCATGAAAAATAAAGATAATGCCAGGGCGAGACCGATAGCATAAAGTTAAAGGCAATGCCAGGGCGAGACCGATAGCACAAAATTTAAAACCAATGCTGGGGCGAGACCGATAGCACAAGATTAAAGACAATGCCAGGGTGAGACCGATAGCATGAAAATTAAGGACAATGCCAGGGCGAGACCGATATCATGAAAACTAAAGACAATGCCAGGGCGAGACCGATAGAACAAAATTAAAGACAATGCCAGGCGAGACCGATAGCACAAAATTAAAGACAATGCCATGGCGAGACCGATCGATAGCATGAAAATTAAAGACAATTCCAGGGCCAGACCGATAGCACAAAATTAAAGACAATGCCCGAGCGAGATGGGATGAAAATTGAAGACAATGCCAGGGCGAGACCGATAGCATGAAAAATAAAGATAATGCCAGGGCGAGACCGATAGCATAAAGTTAAAGGCAATGCCAGGGCGAGACCGATAGCACAAAATTTAAGACAATGCTAGGGCGAGACCGATAGCACAAAATTTAAAACCAATGCTAGGGCGAGACCGATAGCACAAGATTAAAGACAATGCCAGGGTGAGACCGATAGCATGAAAATTAAGGACAATGCCAGGGCGAGACCGATATCATGAAAACTAAAGACAATGCCAGGGCGAGACCGATAGCACAAAACTAAAGACAATGCCAGGGCGAGACTAATAGCTCAAAATTAAAGACAATGCCAGGGCAAGACCGATAGCATGAAAATTGAAGGCAATGCCAGGGCGAGACCGATAGTATGAAAATTAAAGACAATGCCAGGGCGAGACCGTTAGCATGAAAATTGAAGACAATGCCAGAGCGAGACCGATAGCATGAAAAATAAAGACAATGCCAGGGCGAGACCGTTAGCATAAAATTAAAGGCAATGCCAGGGGGAGACCGATAGCACAAAATTAAAGAAAATGCCAAGGCGAGACCGATAGCATGAAAATTAAAGACAATGCCAGGGCGAGACCGAGAGCACAAAACTAAAGACAATGCCAGGGCGAGACTGATAGCACAAAACTAAAGACAATGCCAGGGCGAGACCGATAGTACAAAATTAAAGACAATGCCAGGGCGAGACCGATAGCATGAAATTTAAAAACAGTTGCCAGGGCGAGACCGATAGCAGGAAAATTAAAGACAATGCCTGCAGGGCGAGACCGGTAGCACAAAATTAAAGACAATGCCACGGCGAGACTGATTGCACAAAATTAAAGACAATGCGAGGGCGAGGCCGATAGCAGGAAAACTAAAGGCAGTGCCAGGGCGAGACCGATGGCAAAAAATTTAAAAACAATGCCAGGGCAAGACCAATAGCATAAAATTAAAGACAATGCCAGAGCGAGACCGATAGCAGGAAAATTAAAGATAGTGCCAGGGCGAGACTGATAGCACAAAATTTAAACACAATGCCAGGGCGAGACCGATAGCATGAAGATGAAAGACAGTGCCAGGGCGAGACCGATAGCACCAAATTTAAAACAATGCTAGGGCGAGACCGATAGAACAAAATTAAAGACAATGCCAGGGCGAGACCGATAGCACAAAACTAAAAACAGTACCAGGGCTGAACCGTAGTACGAAAAAATACCAGTGCCAGGGTTGAACCATAGCATGGAAACACAGTGTCAAATGCCAGGACTAGACCATAGCATTGAAATGAACATAAAATGCAATGGATGTCTTGCTTTGAATAATTCTTTTTTTTATTATTTCCACAAAGCGAGTGAAAAAACACATGTTTCTATTCATGAAGGGGATGCTTGGTTGGACATGAAATGTATGCATGATATAACACGAAATGTATGAAATATGCATGAGCTTTGAGTTAAAATTGAGAAGGACGTGTCATGAAAGTTAGATTCACCGAAAACATTTTCTTTTTTGTGCATGCTTCATTTGAACCCAATCAAACTGATTCTCAAATGGAAGGTGATCCTCATCCTCGCTAGATTTTTAAGATCTCCTTCCTTTTATGATCACGTCTCATTCTTCAAACAAAACACTTTCAAGTTTGTCCCTCTCTCTATATATATTTTTTCACAGATATATCGTCATTATCCCTCTAAATCATATCATTCATTCCAAGTTGACTATTTTTGAAGCATTACTTAATGAGCACGCATGGATTTGTGGGTATTGACAAGCTTGACTTTTCCGTGTTTCCAAGTTTTCCTGTTTTGGATTTTTGTGTTTTGGATTTTGAAGGTTTGGAAGTGGAAGGTATTTTTTAAAGTGAAACATTAGAGATGACAAAGGCGCCACAAGATGGTAGGGAAAAGGTATATGGTAACCTCTAGCTATTGGGCATTTCTTTTATTTGAGGGGGCTGACTTGTTGGAAATTGGCCAGGTATTAGAAACGAGTTTTATCACATGAGAAGTCTTCTGGGTGTAGCAAGCAAAATCTGACTCATCAAGAGTCATGCAAATATTTTTGCCCCAATATTGGTAAAAGGCTTGCCCCAAGACAAGAATACAGTGGTGTACTAAAGAAAATTTGACTCATGACGGGTCTTGCAAAATTTTTCCCCAGTATTGGTATTGGTGTACGAAACTAGTTTGACTCATGAAGGGTCTTTGCAAAAGTTTGCCCCAGTGTGGGATTTCTTGACACTCTCAAGCTTACATTCTACAAAATTGCCTCAATGTGCACTCCTATTCGGCATAAGTAAGAGAAATCCATGGAATTACACAAATAAACATTGTAAGTCTCATTCCCCTTTTGTACCCTAATTTTTTCCTAGACTGCCTTTGCAGGTTTTCAGTCTAGCGAGCCTCATTTTCTCTTTTTTTTTTAAATTTTTTTTAGAGCAAAAAATAGTTTAAAAGAAGAAAATGATTTATTTCAAAATTAATATTATGAAAATGAAAACAATCATTCATCAATCAGAGTGGACTTTTAGAGGCTTGGAAGAAAAGTGATTAGATGGCTCAAAGAAATGTTTTATGGGTATGAGCTATGAGTTATGGAAGAAAATGATTAGAAGGCTCAAAGAAAGGTTTCAAGGGTATGGTTTATGGAAGAAAAATGATTAGAAGGCTCAAAGAAATGTTTTATGGGTATGAGTTATGGGTTATGGAAGAAAAACAATTAGAAGGCTCAAAGAAATGTTTTTACGGGTTAAATGAACCAATGATCTTTAGTGCATTCAGCTTTCTACAGCTCATCCCTTGACATGATTTCGATTTTATTTCCCTTCATTTCTCTTTTTTTCCTCATTCTTTCCTTCTCATCCGATTTTGCTTTATCTCATTTCAGCCTTCGCCTCTACTTCATATATGATTGATTCTTTTTTTTTCACCTTCACCATCATTTGTTTCTTTTTTCTTTTTCTCCACTGCCCCTGATTTGTATTTCATCAATTTTCTACCTTTGGAAACTATATGATAGTCAAAATGCACCAAATTCTATTGTAGTGTGGATCCTTGTCCAGGGGTTAGTGAAAGGAAATTATAGGCTCAAAGGGGGCATCAAGGGATACAATAATTCAACTTTGTTCGGGATAGAGAAAATTGTCCACTCTTCATTTCGAATCATAGTTCGTCATTTTCAAATTTTTAATTTCGAAAAAAACATTCACTCTTTTGATAAATTTTTTGCTCTCTCTTTCTTTTGTCTTTTTATTTTGGTTTTTTTATTATTTTTTTGGGAAATGGACCTTCAAAATCTGATATTTATTCTCTGGTTCATCCTTGAATGACGCAACAAAAAGGGCTTTAGGAAATATTGTTTGAGGCAAGAACTCAGAAGGGGTGTCTTAAGGGATCAGGGGGTGAGAAAGAATGGAAATGGGTTTTTAAATCCATGCAAATTCATTAGTATAAAACTTCACCTAAGTCAACTTGGTTTCGAACTACAGGATTAAACAAGTGCTAACGACAATCATCTTTTCCTCCTCTTTCTATTTTTTTCTTTGCTTGGAGTTTTTTATTCAAGAACTGTTTGCCACCTTATGTCTCCCTTTTCCTCTCATCTTTCCCGATGTGCCCAGGTATTGTTCCCCATGATATCTTTCCCCTCACTTTACTTCTCTAAACCTCTAACGATTAATCTTCTCAACAACTCTCAAGAGAATGATCCAATACCTCGAGCCCATGGCATTCATTTTGACGCCAGCACAAAAATTTAAAATTCCTTTTTTATTTATTTTCTTAAAGAAAATTTATGAGAATGGGTCAAAGAGACCAATATGTTATGGAATGCATGGTATGCATGCAAGCATTCATCCTAAGATACAACATGCGTTGTTTTGTAATGTTTTTTTTAATCATTTTCATGCAAGAAATGAAATGCAAAATTTTTGTTTGCCCCATTTGAAGGGAATATGCTATGAAGATTGATGAATGATAATGTGCTTTTTTTTATTCACTCATGAAAGTATGCATAACATGCAAAGATATTTATATACATGCAAAGAGAGAGAAAAAAAATGAAATATGGAGAAACTTTATGAAGAATGATTTTTGACAAATGAGTATGATGAATGATGATTGACAATGAAATGAAAATATGCACTACATGCAGAAAAAACAAATTTTCCTAAGGACTTATACAAAGAAAAATGCAAATGATTAAATTCTATTTTTTTTACATGAAATGCACCTTTTTTACAATGCAACATGTTTTTTTTCTTATGCTTTCTATGCATGAAATGCAATATGATTTTGATCTTTGTGGGAAAAAATGAGTGATTTTCTGAACCCAAAAGTTTGATTATGGGAAAAAGATTTTGTTTATTTTTTATGAAAAATAAGGTAAGAGGTGGAGTAGCTCCCTTTGTGACCTAATTTGTTTAGCCCATGCTATTGGGCTTTGGGCCCTATAGATCTAATGTATTCTATTGTGAATACTCACAATGTGGGCTTGTTCTAACCTATTGAGATTTAAGGTCTCTAGAGTCAAGTACTCTTCTAGAAGATTAAACACACTAGGATGTACATCCAAAATGTGGATACCCGCATAGAAGAATCGTACTCTAGATGAGGAATTCATGGAAGTCACACAGGATGTACATCCAAAATGAGTCCCACTTAGCCTCGTTCTAACTTATGTGTTTTTTGCGGCTCAGGTGTGAGCTCAACTCTCAATGTGTGCTCACGGTGTATGTGTAGTGTGTGAAGGGATCATACAAACCTCAAACCCTAAAATAAACAAAGACCAAATAGTACCTGCAAAATAACCAAAAAAATACAACCAGGCAGCAATATTTAACGTCCTACCCTAGGGTTTATATACAACAAATAATACCATAACTTATAAACATTTTGCACAAACAAGTTAAATAGGCTTGACTCTCACCAGTCCCCAGCGGAGTCGCCATCTGTCATGACCGTGATCCCGACGTAGACGGCTCAAAAATTGATTATTTAAGGGAGTCGCCACCCAATTTATTTAATAGGAAAAATTGAGGAAAACCTACATTTAATGTTGTTTGGTCTGCGTAAACTAAATTGGATTCGGGAGTCGGTTATGTATAGGGAAGGGCGAAAACTTAATTCCGCAGCACCCCTAAAACATCTGTACGAATACAGTTACCCTAAATTTGATTGTGCAACATATCAATAAGTTTAGAAAATTTGTTTACCCCAAAAATAAATAAAATTCGATTTACAAAGAAATAAATGAGGGACTAATTTAGGAAAGTTTAATTTTGACTTGAGGGGGAAGCCCCCGCTCCTACATCCTCTGGTGCAATGAGGAACTCAAAAGTCACGTAGTTCTTTCTTGAAAATTTTTGTTGGTTTGGTTGATTTTAATATTTTGAACGGGTTTGAGATCACCAAGTTGTACAACTCAGGCGTCTTAATTGGGTTGCGGGTTTGATAAGATGTACATATCGATCAAAGCCATTTTTATTGATGTTTTAATTCATTTTTAGAAATAGATAACAATAATAATAATATAAATAATAATAGATAATAATAACAATAATAATAAAAAAAAAGGAAAGATAAAAAAAATAAATAAATAACTATACACCTAAAAAAATATAAATAAATAAATATATGCATAAATAATAAATAAATAAATAAATAATATATACAGAAATATACAAACAATAAATAAGTAATCAATAAATATGTACATAAATAAATAAATAAATAAATATATAAATAATAAACAAATAAATAATAAATAAATAAATACAAAACTAACCTCAAGCTGATAAACGCGATGAACGCCGAACCGGACCGAGCAGTCTGACCAGGTCAACGGCGAACCGGACTGCTTTGAGAACCGAAAAACCGACTCAAAAAAGTACAAAATAATCAAAGATAGACTTTTAGTGTCTGGACCACAAAGGCTAGTGGTGTGTGGAAAACATGTGCAAGTATACACAGATTTAATAACACTCCACCAGAAGATGCATCAAGCATTATTCTGGTTTGAGGTTCTAAACCATTATAAAAAATTTCCATTTGAATAATAACAGGTAAACCATGATGAGGACATTTTCTTAAAAGTTCTTTCCATCTTTCCCATGCTTCAAATAATGATTCAAACTCTTTTTGTCTAAAAGATGTAATATCAGTTCTCATCCTGGCATTTTTGATAGGTGGGAAATATTTTCCTAAAAATTTTTCAGCCATTTCATTCCATGAATGGATAGAGTTAGGCTCTAAAGAGTTTAGCCAAGCCTTAGCTCTATCTTTCAAAGAATAAGGAAACAACCTTAATCTGAAAGCATCTTCACTAACACCAGGTAAGATAAAGTTACTACATACTTCAATAAACTGTTTTAAATGCAAGTGAGGATCCTCTAGAGGAGTTCCTCCAAATTGACCAATAGTTTGAAGCATTTGAAACATCATAGGTTTAAATTCAAAATGCCCAGCATCAATATGAGGTCTAGATATGCTAGTTTGCATGTTTTGATGATCAAACTGAGCATAATCCCTCATAGGTCTATCTCTATCATTAATCATACCTATGGGATCCATGTGAATGAATCTTTCTCTGTGATCTTCTTCTGTATCTTGATGAGAGCCAGGACCTCCTCTTACTGAGTGTGGTCTTGAGCTTTGTCCTTCACTGTGAGACATCTTGCAGGCTTGTTCCTTTTGCTTTTGGAGTCTTAACAATCTCCTAAATCTTCTTTCTATCTCTGGATCTAAACTGTATTCTGGTGTCCTGTTTCTGGTCCTGTACATATGCTAAAGCACCATGTGCTCCTGCATGACAGAAACTTACAAATACCAGAAATAATATACACTAAATTACAGCTCCTGCATGTGCTCCTGTTTTTGTTGGTTTGGTTGATTTTAATATTTTGAACGGGTTTGAGATCACCAAGTTGTACAACTCAGGCGTCTTAATTGGGTTGCGGGTTTGATAAGATGTACATCTCGATCAAAGCCATTTTTATTGATGTTTTAATTCATTTTTAGAAATAGATAACAATAATAATAATATAAATAATAATAGATAATAATAACAATAATAATAATAATAATAAAAATTAAAGATAAAAAAAATAAATAAATAACTATACACCTAAAAAAATATAAATAAATAAATATATGCATAAATAATAAATAAATATATACAGAAATAAACAAACAATAAATAAGTAATCAATAAATATGTACATAAATAAATAAATAAATAAATATATAAATAATAAACAAATAAATAATAAATAAATAAATACAAAACTAACCTCAAGCTGATAAACGCGATGAACGCTGAACCGGACCGAGCAGTCTGACCAGGTCAACTGCGAACCGGACTGCTTTGAGAACCGAAAAACCGACTCAAAAAAGTACAAAATAATCAAAGATAGACTTTTAGTGTCTGGACCACAAAGGCTAGTGGTGTGTGGAAAACATGTGCAAGTATACACAGTCCATAACAAGTAATATAGTGTTTAGAACAGGTCGAACCCACAGGGATTGATGAACTCTTTCAAAAGTCAATATTATGTAATTTAGAGGAAGTAACTAATTTAACAAGATAGTTGATGATGGTGAGTATCACAAGTAAGTTAGAATAAAGCAAAGTGTAAGTAGTTGTAATGCAAATAGAGAAAAGCTAGTTGGAATGTCTTCCCCAAGTAATTTACTTATAAGTGTTTAATGCAGTTATGATGCAGTTGCATTGAATGCTGTTGCATTAGTTGTGTGCCTTTCAGTCACTTTTCTCCAGAGTTTCATTACAAGCTTCCTATGTCTAGGCTTGCTAAATAAGTTCACTCTTGTCTTTTAAAGTACCCACAGTATCACCCTATGGACTATACTATCCTATGTCTAGGACTTAGTATGGTTTTCACAAAGTTTCCTTTATGTAAAACACTCACCCATATTAGTTTTTGAGTTCTTAATTGTAAACCATGTCTGCTTTTACAAATCTACTTATTCTAAGTGATCAACCTCAAAATAAGTGTTGAAAGTATTATCAAGCAAGAACTAAAGTGCACACATCATATACTTGTATTAAACTTACTTAAAAGCTCATTAAATGGTTAGAACATTCCAACTAAGAGAGGTTTAGCTCAACATAGACATTGCAAAGCAAATATAAACAGAATAGAACATGTTTATATAATTGAAATCACAAAAGAGAAACAACAAGATAGAGTTTACACAAGTTGTAGCTCTTAGCATGAATCCTTCCTAGCAATGTAGTTGCATTAGCTCCTTAGCACTTTGATAAAACTATGAAATCGAATTAAGGAGGATTTGTCACTTCCTTCCTTTCCTTCTTACAAAATAGAAACTAACTATGTATATTGAAATTTTAATCTAACTTATGGATTGTGATCTATCTTCAAGTGAAGGAGTGAAGTCTTTATATAGTCTTCAAGAGAGGTGCTTCCTTCCTTCATGTTGAAGTAACTTTGATGGCTATATCCATGGTTACTTTACAGCAGCTGATTCCCATGTGAAGTCTTCAATCAAGTGTATAGGGAGGTCAAATGAGATAACAACATGTGTCCCTACGTTGATGACTCTTCAAAGCTATGTGGGAATTGTAGGCAACGAAATCTGAAGTGTTCTTGCTTTAGGGGACCAAGTATGAGGTCATCAAATGCAAGTGGATGGCAAGTGGATGTGCAAGTGGATGGCTCCAACCTTCAGGTAATGCAGTTGCAGTGCAGTAGCATTGTACTAAACCAGTGCAGGATCAATGCAGGAGCATCTAGACTGCACTGAACAAACTTTATCAAACATACCACAATGTATCCAAAATGGCCTATGATCAACTATAACCATGTCAAGCATTCAAGTTATCACATATTACATAAAATACTATATAAACTTTCTGGTTATTTTTGTGAGAAATAAGGCTTCTTTTTCTTTTCTTGCTTTTCAAAAATCCATCCATAGGTGCACCATATCTTTGTAAAATGTTTTCAAACTGATCATCTACTAAAAATGTTCTTTAACAATTTATAGTATTCCTCATACTACTTTGTTAAGTACATCTAATACATTCATACAAAAATATTTACTAAAAACATACATTTGCTAAAACATAACATACATAACATACTTAACATACTTAACATACATAACATACTTAATATGATAAGTTCCCCCCCAAACTTAAGAGGTAGCAGTGTCCTCACTGCTAGAAGTTCACAATATGGGGAGAGGGATTAGAAACACAATCAAGGAAGCGTTAGTAGTAAGATAACATCCAAAATATAGTAGGTAAATTTGCAGAAAGCATGTAACAGATACTCATTTTTTGGCTCCACTCCTTGTTCTTGCACTCTGTCTGGTAGGAGGAGTGTTCTTCTTCACTTTCTGCTTCTTTTCTTTTGGCTTTGAGATTGGAGTTACTTCTACTGGTGCAGATGCACCTGATTCCACTGGTGGTGATGCAGGACTTAATGCAGTAGCATCAGTTGGGATTGCCTCAGAGATCTTTCTCTTTGGTGCCTTGACAGCCACCGTACAAGTGCGATTCTGGATTCGTTAATCGTTGGATCATTTTCGTTTTTTGCCAGAAGGTTCTTGAGACATTCATCTTCACTTTCACCGTTCGGATCGTCGAAACAAGGTCTGAAGAGAGAGAAATCACCTTCGCAAAGTAGCTGCTGTTTTGGGTATTTTGGTTTATTTTTGTAACTTTGGCATTCTTGGGCCAAGTCAAGTACATGGACATTCTCATTTTTTGTAATAAACTGAATTAACCTATATTTTTTTTAGTTTTGTTTAACCATTAAAAAAGAAATAACAATGCAAAATTGGTAAAACATATTTTTGTGATTTTTTGAGAAGAAAATTAAAAATACCGGTTAAAATTGGGTGTTCACATTGCCAAAATGAGAAAATTGAGGGAGTAAAATCATCAAAAGTAAACTAGAGATCAAACTAGTCAAATGGAGGAAGTTGATAGACCAAAAGTATAATCAAACATTTATATTTAGCCCTCTCATAACACAATACTCAGAGGATTCTTCCCTCACTATCATTCATCATCAGGGCATCATCACCAACAAAGTTGATGGTGTCTGTTTCGAGGGGCAAGACACAATGCAGTGTAGGTTTAAACACAACATAACATTCGATGTTCTAAAAGATAAACTACTGGGTAAGGTGCAAGTGGAGGACGACAAGCGAGAGATAACTCGTATAGTTTATCGGAAACCCGATTGGTCTGATGGACGTGTGCACTGGTCTACAATGGATGTCAAGAACGATGATGACCTCCAAGCAATGATGTCTATTTATGTCCTGTTTAAATGGAAGGGTTATCTGCATTTGTACGTGGAAACCACACGGACCGCCGCTGAGATCCTTAGTCGTTTAACTCCACCAGCTCAGTAGTTTCTGTCATTTTATCGTTTTCGTGTATTTCGAGTTTTATGTACGGTGACGCTTTTTTAATACTAAAATTGTTGTTTAATTTAAACGGTACTGTAAATCAAAAAATAATCAATCCAATATTTATTCATTACTAAATCAGTGACATTCAATTACAATTATTGATAAACAAAATAACAGTAAAAAACTACAATTGGGTAACAGCAGAGCCGGATCCAGCATCACTCGCAGTATCACTGTCACTCCCACTCCCATCAGAGGCAACCGCGGGGATAATCCTGGCGACCTTGAAGCTCCCGGTCTGATAGTATGTTAACGAGGCTTCCACAGTCTCAACACCCCCATACGCTTGGCATATGGCATGCGTATCCGTAAGGATGTTGCCATAGCGCATGTTGTTGACACCACGAATACAAGGGTCAACTTCCAAGACAAAATAAAAGGAACAGGGCAACTCTAGTCTCCAAATCTCATTTGGAATGGAAATCCTCCCAGCATTTCGTTCAATGAGGTTAACGAATTGGATCATACCTACAACCGAACATATCAAACACAATCAGTATCAGTATGATTCGGTTGACCTCAACCGAACGTATTCGGTTGACCCCAACCGAATGGGTACGTTTTGCTTCGTCCCCAGGAGCATTCGGTTGTCCTCAACCGAATGCTTCGCGAAAATGCAGAAGTGAAAAAATGATAAAACACCGCAAATCTAGCAAAATGCAAGTAAATGAGGGTTAGAAATCGTGTACCTTATGTTCTGAAAATGAGTTTGAAGGTTAAAATCAAAGATTGAGTGGGTTTGGGAGAGGGAGAAGTCGAAGAGGGTGAGGGAGAGGGAGAGGGTTTCAGCTGGGTGTGTTTTTTGGTGGGTGTGAGGGGGTGTGAGGGGTTTGAGAGGGAGAAATAGTGTTTTTGAGTTAGGGGTATTTTTGGGTTTTAGGGGGTTTGGGGGTGTGGGTGAGTAGGGAGGGGTGTGGGAAAAGTGATGGACCCCTATTAATGAGGCTTTTTTTTAGCCCCAACCCACACTTTTAAATTTTTTAGTGGGTTAGGGCGAGGGCTTTGTGGGATGACCCCAAATTTTTTTTGTTCATTCTTTTCCCACCCCCACCTCACTCTTTCTCTCATAACTATCACCACCATCACCCACTCACCACCACCACCTCCTTTTACCTCTCACCACCATCACCACCACCACCACCACCACCACCTCCTCCTCCTCCTCCCTTTTTCTTTCATTGAAAAACTTATCCATCTTTTTTACTTTCTATTATTGTTGATATTCTGAAATCGAGCAGGAACATGAATATTTAAGATAGCCTATAAGAGACACACTCAACAAATAATTGAGAAATTGTTGCCTTTGTTCCCGTTGCAGGAAGAGGAAAATATTACTACTCAAAGCGATGGTACTCGGAAGATGACTTCTTTTCAACATTTGCATAAGTTGCCATGAACAATTCTCCAAAGACATTTATAGTAACTACTAACTAGCACCATCATATTTATTAGATGTATTGAACACAGTTTAAGAAAGGATTGTGAAACATAAGTTTTGTTTTGAAATATAGGATACCATTCATGAAATCAAGATGCTAGAACTCAAGGTACTGCACAACCATCCAGGGGAATTTATGATTCTAAGAATTGGCACTTTCTTTGGGTAAAAAAAAGAATTAGCACTTTCTGTATTTCTCCATTAGACAAAATTGGTTGTTTAACCAAAACCACGTAGGTTTGTGGGTAAATTTTTACTTTTGTTGCAAAAACAGAAAATTACTTTTTGTCTAGGTAAAATTACTTTTTGTCTAGGTAAAAAGGGCTTGGGTTGTCTTATGCTTGGGCCGGTCCCGCCAATACTTACAATATTTGTTATAAGGGTTTTTTTTGTACCCCCCATCACATCCCATATACCCCCATCACATCCCATATACCCGAAAATACCCCTGGCCAAATAACAAAGCGGATTTACCTCAAATGGGGGTACCTAATAGGTAAATCCGACTTTAAAAATAATAAGCGGATTTACTTCAGATGGGGATACATCCGCTTTGTTATTTTTCAAATCGGGTTTATCTAGTGGGTAGATAAATCTGATTTCCCTAAAAAAAGGAATTCGGATTTACCCCACCTAAGGTAAATCTCATTTTGTTATTAAAAATAATTGTTTATGCAAAAAATTTTAGAGTCAAAACTAATCCAAAACACCACTAAAAATCTAATAAAACCAAAATAAGTTTATGCAAAATTTTTTAGATTTTTTGGAAATTATCAAAAATTAAAAAAAAATTAATAACAAATAGTAAACGATGAAATTTGGGATTCTGAGGTCTCCTGTCCTGAAAGAAGTCTCTTCTTCAGGAGTCTTGATCGTTAATTTTTTTCGGATTTAATGACTGTGGTTTCATTACAATTTGAGCAAATTGCCCGAGAACCGATTTTTTAGCCTAAATTATTCGCTCGACGTACAACATCGTCAAGTGTTAACGAACTACACAGTAAACAGAACCAAAAGACGGTCGAAATTCATATCTAATTTTTTAACTGATTTATTTATTTATTAATTAGGTAAATCTGGATTTATTTATTTATTAATTAGGTTAACAAAGCAGATTTACCCCCACATAACGTAAATCCGCTTTTGTTATTTAAAAGCGGATATACCCCCATATAAGGTAAATCCGCTTTTAAAAATAAAAAAATCGGTTTTACCCCCACTTAAGGTAAATCCTCTTTGTTATTTTTAAAAGCGGACTTACCCCATCTTAAATAATTCCGCTTTTAAATTTTTAAAATTTTCAGTGGAAATCGGATTTACCTCACAAATACATAAATCCGATTTGGAAATCGGGTTTACCTCACAGATACATAAATCCGATTTCCAAAAAATAATTGAAATCAGGATACGTTCGGGTTTTTTAAATTTTGTGAAGGGCAATTGCGTCTTTTCGCAGGGTCGATGGGGGTAGATTGTTATGTGATGGGGGTAGATTGTTATGTGATGGAGGTACAAAAAAAACCTTGTTATAATTTGCTATTAGCTCATAAATATTTTGAAAATTGTTAAATTTAATAAAAGAAAACAGTAAAACTCGATAAAAAACTATATTTCAACTTACTTAAAAAAATTGGGTTGCAGAAAGTTGGAGAAAAGTAAGTACGTTCTTCGTATAATAAAAATGGTGTTGCAAATGAGAACGGTTAAAGCGAGTGTACTGATAGACTCGGGTAGTCACTCCCCACTGCAACTATTGTGATCGGTGGCCTCGTAGTCACTTTCCAATTATCTGGGGATACCTGGGGATTTGTTCTTCTCAGCAATTTGAGAGGGAAAAGCTGAATACAAAATTTTCGAAATTTCTGCATCAGTTTTTCCTTTAGAAGCTTTAGTATAGTATCTACCCCACCAATCTTGGAATGTCTTCGTACAAGAAAAGCTTGGTTGAAATTTAGCAGGTTCAAAGAGCAAATCTTTGAAACGAAAATTCTTGAAGACTTGTTGATAAGCTTGCTCTGTCTCTGGAGTGTTGAACTCTCTCCTGTGCAAGCAGACCGGAGCCGGTCGAAGTTGGCATAGGCCAAATTGCCTTGAAAAGTAGCTGGGAAAATACTTGCTAATGCCAAGATTGTTTTTATTGTTGCTTGGGGAGAGCCTTATCGAAAGAAGAGAGGGCGAAAGATAGGCTTGCCAGATTTGGTTTATCTCTTCAGCATTTTCTGTTGAGTTAGAGGGAAATTCGTTGATGAACCAAGATGGTCCAAAAGTGCATTTGACAAAAGGCGCCATAGCATCAACGAAAGTAGTGCACTTGTTGAAGATGTCGAAGTACATGGAAAACGCTTCTTCATAAGACAAGTTTTTCTCCCTATTCCTTAATTGTGCTAGTCGAACTCCTTCTGTTCTTCTAGTTGGTAAGGTTGGTCGAATTTCCTTAGGAATAAACAAGTTCAGCCTTGATTCAAAAGTGGCTAAGAGCCAAAGTTGCATAAGCCACATAGGACCAGCAATGAGCAGTTTGTCAGTTGGTTCGCCTTCTTTCAATTCGAGGGCAGCACCATCAAGATGCTGATAGAGATTTCCTAAAACCAATTTCGCTAAATTGATATTCTTGGCCTTATGGAGTTGAATGGCCAAAGGAACGAAAACTTTTGCTACTTGGAGAGAACGGGAGCAAAAGACAAAACATGACAACCATAGGGTAAGAAAAGCTATATGTTCTAAATCAGATACTTCAGCATTCTCAGTATCATGATGATCAGCAATATAAGCACTAAAGGTAGGGTTGTTAAATGAGAAGCCATAGTCGTTGGTGGCCAGTTTAGGGTCAAAGGTTTCACCCAGTGGTTTCAGGCCAGTAATGGCAGCCACATCTAACAGAGTGGGAGATAACATGCCACACTTCAGATGGAGACTATGAGTGGATATATCCCAGAACTGCAATGCTGCTAGAATCATAGTGCTGTCGTATTTGGGTCCATATTTCGACAGTTGGATAATGTTGAAAATCCCCTGTTCTTGCCAAATGGTTTCCTTTTGTTTTTGAACTTTATCAAGCCATGCGATGTAATCACTTTGTTCTACCTTAGGAGCAGATCTAAATACTCTGTTGGGGTTTTTCAGAAATTCCAAATGAAAAGGAGTTTCTTCAAAAAGTCTGGGTTGAAGTTTACGGTGACTAGGAAAAATCGTTTTAACTTCTTCGCTTTCTATGGGGTCAGGAAGAGGACCTAAATAAGCATGGGTAAAAGGTTTACCAGATGGAATAAGTATCTGATTAAACCAAGTTGGTGAAGGTTCTTCAACGAAGCCTTCAAAGCCATGCACAGCAACTGTTTGTTTTTGAGGTTGAGCGCTGGAAGAAGCCATCTGTTGTAAATAACGAACAAAGAGGGTTGGGTTCTTAGTAGAGATGTCGAAACGATGAAAAAGTTTGAAGCTTTCGTGAAGAGGCAAGGTTAACTGAGAAATTTTCAGAGTTTAAGGTTCAAAGGGAGCGTGAGAATGAAGAAGATGAAGTGAAACGTATTTATACGTTAGAGGTGCAACGGTTGCACAGTTACGACGCTTCGCACGTTTGAGATTCTGAAAAAACGTGGTCCACCAACCAAATGACGTGGCCCAATAAAACGGTTCGCTTTATCTGCGTAAGGTCATGATTATTGTTGCCTATCACCATTTAATGCAAAGTTGTTGGAGGTGACGTTTCGAAATCTTCAAAAATATTCTTTTTCTTCCTTAACACTTGTGCTGTCGAAAAAGATATTTTTGGGGGGCAATTTGTTAGCCTAGAATTTCGACAAGGCTTTTGAGTGGTTAGTTAATAGGGTTTGACTCTTCATTAAAAATCATTCATAATGCCTTCAGAAAGAAAAAGTGACATTTAAGTCATCTCAACATGTTTTCGACAGAAGAAATCTTCACCAATGCGACAGGGAAGAGTTTTCGACAGGACAGTGTATTCAGGACTTCGTCAAGCAGTTATTGGCAAACAGTTGTGTCGAATTTCAAGGCTACGGTTAATACAACGTAGGCAGTATGTGGCATCGAACGTGGCACGAAGTTCATCACTGGTTAATGAGACGTAGCCACGTGTCCATAGCAGTTTACATTTCAGTCATTATTTTCTGTATAAATAGGAGTTTCTACGTAGAAATCAAGGGTGGCAAATTATTATACCAAACACACAGTTCTGAAACTCTAACTTCCAAGTCACAGCGAAAACAGAGTAAAAGAATTATTGTACAACGTATGTGAATTTGTGCACCATTCTCTTTACATTTAATGCAATTTATTACTTTCAATACAAGTCATTTTACATTTCTGCGTTCCATTTTACTACTTCTTTTTTCCTTGATTTCCATTTTCATGGTGAATTGTCTCCTTTTTTAAAATATATTTGTTGACAAACTGTGGTGTTTAAAGGCAATTGCTTTGGAGATTTCTGGTTTAATCTCACAAATATTTCTAATAAAACCAGTGATTGTTTGCTAAAAACACCAGCAAACACATGCACCATTCTTCTCTTTCTCTTCCAAGCACCGGTCTCTTCTTCTCCTTCCTCTCAACAACCCATCTACTCGGCCCTCCGTTTCTCTTTCATCTCCTTTACTTTCCGTTGAAGCTCTTCTTCTTCAACGTTGTGCTCTGGCTAGCTGTTCTTGTAAGACCCTAGGTTTCAGTAACTTAAATTATCCTTTTGAGTTGTTTTGTTATTAGTAATTGGCTGAAACATTATCTGTGCTTGAGATATAGTGTAGAAATAGTGTTCGGGAGAAATAATACCTATTTCGTCGAATAATTATTTAGTCACGTTACAGTGATAAACTATTATTACGAGAAAATTCATTTGTTGAGCTTAGGATTTATCAGTTAACTAAAAATATCGGGGTAGATATTTTCCAAGAGTTTAGTGAGGTGACTAACATGTTTTAAAAAAAAAATGTGTAAGAGAATGTGATTGATTAGCTGTATATTTAGGGAGTAGTATAATTTAATTTAACTAATTTTTTAGGGAATTAATCAAGCAACTAATCTTAGAAAAGTGGAAGGATTGAATAGTTTGTTTACTAACTAATTAGTTAGCTAACAAAGGTTCATAGGGCAATTCCACAAAGTGAGAAAAAATATCTACTCTTTGCAAGTGGACTGCCGAGAGAAGTCCACACCCCCACACTTTAGTATCTTCTTCTTTCCTAAGTTAGAAAAAAGAAAAGTGTTGGTGCTCCATTGTTGATCAAACTTTGGGGGTTCAAGTGAGATTGACTTGGATTTTGGGAGAGCTTCCTGTTAGAAATTACAGGATCATAGAGATGAAGTTTCTCCTCATATTTGAAATATGTTAAAGAGTTTGATTGAGAGAATTTCTCAAATGGAATCATAATGATTGAAAAAAGATAATGAAAAATGAGTACAAAATTCTCTTTATATAGAGCTTAACAAACTAACTAAATCACTAATTAAGTCCTAACAGAATTGCAATTCTGTAACTACCCCTAATTGCCTATTATTTCTAATAGCCTCCCTCAAGCTGATAGTGGGATCACATATCAGCTTGAAGTACAAGAATTATTCCAAACACTAAGATATAGGGAAAAAAACAATGGAAGCAAACAGTAAAAAAAAACTATGCCTAATCCAAATATATATGGAATATTCTTTAGCTCAATAAAGACTGATCAGGCCCATGCACATACCAAGTGAAACAAGCCCAAACAAAGCCAGACTTTTTCTGCAATTTCTGAAATATGGCCCAAGTATCGCTGTCAGTACCTTGGGTTTCTACTTTGGGCTCCAACAAACTTAGCTTTAGTTATGGCCTTGCCCATTAGTTCTAGGGTTTAGCCCTTTTGTTGATTTTCCCTTTTTGCCCTTCTTTAGTCTTGCATATCTCCCTTAACCTGATTGTTCTAGAACCTTCACACTATGGCCACACACACCACCAAAACAGAGAACTCGGTTTCTAAAATCACCTCTGTCTGCACCTCCGTCGAAACCCTCCTACACTCTCACTCACCCGATCAATCTCGTCACTTCTCACTCACAATGGCGAAAAGAAACCGAAACGAAGCAAGAGTAACCAACGAAATGGATCTGGACCCCAAATGAAACAGTAGCAAGACGCACGAACACGAGGAAAGAAACGACGCAACCAAACAGAGAAGGTTCTGGATTCCAAACGATGCGACGCAAACACAAAAACGATGCGTTTTCCACCAGGATCGAAGACGAGGATAGGATGTTCTTCCGGCTTCACAGAGATCAAATCGGTACTTGACGGAAACACGGAGAATCGAATACGATCCACAATAGGCAGTGGCTTTCCGCGATCGAAAACGAAATTATGGTGCAGTGCGGCGGTATAAGATGGAGATGCAGTTAGACGAAACTGATTTCTGGAATTAAAGGTCAAAACGCCAGCAAGAAATGGAAAGGGAAGCAGAACAGAAATATCCGAAGGTGAGAACGCCGCCGCAAAGAAGTTACTGAGGAATCCGATGTGGCTTTTGACGGCGTGCACAACGTTCTTCGAAACTCCGCCTGGATCAAAGGTGAAGAATGAATATCCTGAAGGCTTTGCAAAGACAATCGTCAACAGTGAAGGTGTTGCTGCTGGCGATGGAAGGTTCCCAAACTCCAAGCGAAGATGACAAAACAGATCAGATGCAAGGAACTTGCTAACTGAATCTAGTGAAGCATGAAGAATGTTTTTGAAAAATAGGAAATCGAATTCAGATTTGAGATTAAAGAATTTACTCTCATCTGTACCGATCTTCCTTAATTTCTCTTCATCTTTCACTTTTGGATTCAAGAACGATGGTGCAAGAGAATGGTTTATCTCACTGATCTTCACATTACAACCTTCGATTTCTGGTTTGATTGAAATCGCTGAAGTTACACAAACTGTTTCAAGATCAGAATCTTGATTGAAACTGCCAAAGATGAAATCGTTATTGTTGATTTCTTCGGTTGCAGAAACTGAATCTTGTTCCATCTTCTTAGGATCCGAAAATTCCTCTTCATCCGATTCATAAGCAAAATCTGATTCGTCTTCTTCATCTTCAAGATCGCTGTAAATCGCGCAACGGTATCGCTTTGATACCATGTTAGAAATTACAGGATCATAGAGATGAAGTTTCTCCTCATATTTGAAATATGTTAAAGAGTTTGATTGACAGAATTTCTCAAATGGAATCATAATGATTGAAAAAAGATAATGAAAAATGAGTACAAGATTCTCTTTTTATAGAGCTTAACAAACTAACTAAATCACTAATTAAGTCCTAACAGAATTGCAATTCTGTAACTACCCCTAACTGCCTATTATTTCTAATACTTCCAAGAGAGAAAGTTTGGGGATTTCCTTGGGGAAGCTTGTGGTGTGCCTCAATAGTAAGTTATTTTTCCTCTTCTCTCTTGTCTTCTTACTGCCGAACTGATTGTGATAGGGATTTAGAAATTTCACTTGGTTATGGTGGTTGTTTTTGATGAAGGTAAGAAAGTAGGGATATAAGAAAAAGAACAAAACTTGATTCTCCCACTTTCTAAAAAGCAACGTGTACAGGAAGAGTGAGTTTTGGGTTTGGGAATGAGTGATTGTAGTTGCTTGTCCATTGTTTTGTTATAATGGTAACCATTATTTTATTAGTATTACTTTTGTGTATATCATGTTTGTGTTATGGCTACTGGAGTGTTTCACTTAGATTAGTCACACTGTTGGAGCACATGAACTTCAACAAATTATTAGTCTATTGATGATCTATTTATTTACTTATTTTTGGTTTTAAAGAAAAGGAGATATTTTGAAATTTCACAAACTAGTTTATAGTAGTATTGCTTAGAATGAAACTTCAAAAGAATGGAAAATTTTGGGGTAGGAAGTTTTTAAACTTATGAGTTGAATTAACAAAGTGTTGAAATTTTAAGTTTCCTTGATGTTCCTTAGCTTGAAGAAAATATGGTATGATACTATCAAATCCTTATATGTTAAAGTGTGACTTTTATGAGATTTAACAATGACTATGCGAAGAAAGTTTGGGAGAATTAAAATTTGGTGAAGTCAAAAGAGATGGAATTGTATTCAGTAGCGTACTTTTGAGGGAAAACTATTTTGTTATAATGTTGATATTTCAATGGGGAAATTTGAAAACATGGAGTTTTGATTAGTGTTTAAAATCAAATCTAACTTATATGCTCTAGAAATTGTGTGCCTAGTTGTAGTTGTTGGGGGGAAAGAAACTCTAGGGGTAGTATATGAGTTGGCTGAATGGTAGTAGGCATAGATTCTGAAGATTTCTTTGACTAAGACTAAAATCTTTTATGATTTAAAGGTGTTGAGAGGGGTGACAGAGTTGGAACCGTGTCAGAAGGGAGCAGTAAGAGCCAGCGAAGCGGTAAGGGCATCTTCCAACTCTTTTAAAGCATTTACTGAATTAAGTTGTAAGTGGTGAAAATCATTGTATGAATTGATGTGTGTGTTTGAGGTTATGTGGCTATCGATGCGTATGTCATTATTCTTGATTGCATGTGATGCTTGGTTGAATAATGCATTGTGTGGTGGGAATATGCATGAGTTGTTGATGTATATTCATGCATACATAGGTGTTGTTGTTCTTTATTGGACCTCACAAATTGTGGTGTTGTTCTTTATTGGACCTCACAAATGGCGGTGTTGTTCTCTATTGGACCTCACAAACCCCTTCGGGGGTGGTGATATTCCGGAATCATTTGCACTTGCATGTAGCCATTGCATTAGGATGTGTGGAGTATGAGTGGTGTGTGATGGTGTTCATCTGTTGATTTTTAACTGAGATTGTTTTTTCTTATGTATATCTGACTTGAATATGTGTAACTGTATATATGTGTGTGTGTGTGTGTGTGTGTGTGTATATGTTGTTTTTGGTTGATGACCCGTTCTTGGGGCATGTCTCTATGCAGGTGATTGCCAGAAATACTCCTGAGTTATGAGTGGTCCTTGATGAAGGCAATTCACAACTCCAGAGTATTCTGTTGTTGTTGTTGTTGTTGTTGTTGGGTGCAGTCATGACTTATCACAGGGATGTTTATGTCACGTATCTATGTATGTGAAATATCACTACCCTTATGAAGTTAGTACACCATGGTTTGCATTATACCTTTCAAATGCTGGTGTTCCTCTGTTTCGCATTTTGAAAAGTATTTTCAAGGAAAATTGTTTTGTACAAAGTGATTCATATTTTTTTTGAGAAAACAAAATGCACCACACCTTAGAGGTTGAACCTAACTAGTGACCTAGGAAAGTTGGGGCGTTACATTTCTCAACCAAAGAAAGCCCGCCTTAGTCACGATTGATGTTGCCACCATCGAAGGAGAGGACTTTTGCAAGCAAACATGTAAGAATCTTTGCCCTTATTCGCGGTACTGTTACTTGCAATCTCTACTCTTGTTTTCTTTCTAAACGAATTTTGTTTTAGGGTTCAATTTGGGGAAAAATCTTGGTTTAGTTCTTGAGCAATTCTTTGTGAGTAGGGATGATTTTCAATGATTTAGTCATCATTGGAGCAATTATTTTTAATTACTCTGAATTAAGGAGTAAATTTCTTGAGTTTTCTTCCTGTTTGAGTGATTTGGGGTTCGGTTTTGCTGGATTATTGGATTCCCCTTACTGCCACTACATTAGTCATGAAAACATGCTCATTATGGTATTTCTCTCTTTCTTTAGAACTGTTCTGAACTCAATTGATTTCTCTCAGGGGGTTGAACTCACACTGAGCTTGGAAAACCAACTCACACTGAGCTCGGAAAACCAACGTCATGTTTGCAAGAAATTGACTTTTATAGTTGCTCGATGCCTCTGCCTTCCTTATTGTTTTAAGGTGACTGATTAGTTTTGCTCTTTGTTTTGTTTTCTTTGATACTCCATTTGTCATTATCAAAATGGAAACACATGTAATACCTGAACTCATGTCTATTCAAGGATGTATTCAGTTTCTAATGCATTTAGTACAGTTAAGAATTTTCTTCACTCATGATTAGAAATCCATCTTTTTTTTTACTTCACGTATTGCTGAACAACTTTTCCTAGATATCCTATATGAAATTTGAGTAATACTTTGTAAGATAAGGTAAAGAGTAAAGTTTGCCTACTTGCATTGCATCATCATTGTAAGTCATTGGAGAGGAATCTGAATTATCTCATGTGTGTTGTAATTCTTATCTTGCTCAATTTTAGTGTTCAATTTGGGGAAAAATCTTGGTTTAGTTCTTGAGCAATTCCTTGTGAGTAGAGATGATTTTGCATGATTTAATCATCGTTGGAGCAATTATTTTTAATTACTCTAAAATAGGGAGTAAATTCCTTGAGTTTTCTTCCTGTTTTAGTGATTTGGGGTTTGGTTTTGCCTTGATTTTTGGATGCCCCTTACTGCTACTGTAACACCCTAAATATTTAATTAATTTATTTAATTAAGTATTTAGGTATTTAATTTATTTAGTTGATATAATTAGATTATTGAGAAATTATATTAATTAATTAAGTGGAGGTGTGGTATTAGGAAATTGGTGGCACCAACTAATTAAATTAGGGCTTAAGTGGAGAGAAAGCCCATGACCCATGACCCAACAAACATAAGCGCATATATAAACCAAGTTTTTGGGTTTTTAGCTCATTTGGTGAAAAACAAGGAAGAGAGCCGTGAGGGCTTAAGCTATGAGCGCCGCACCCATGAGAGAAGACAAGAAGGATTGCGCAAGTTCCATAGGGGAAAGGGAGGGATCTAGCTTGTTGCGGTGGTTCTTGGTGGTTCAAGTCAAGAGGGTTTTGTCTTCGGTAAATTAAGGTAAGGGGAGTTCTATCTTTCTATATAATAGATATTCATGATAGGTTGTAAGGGTGGGGTTCCTTTATCTAATGGGTTTATATGAAGGGGGTTATGTGGGAGTAGGAATTATAGTGCCATAAATCTGAAATTGATGTCGTGTTATCATGATTGGAATAAGCCCTTGCCATATGATGTCTTGTTGTTGAAGATTTGTGATTTGTATGCCAAGTGTTTGATTAATGTTGTGATAGTATTTTGATTGATGATAATTGGAGATGACCGTGGTAATTTGATGTTCATATTGGTAATTGAATTTTGGTGTTGAATTAGTAATTTAATTGATGAGAAATAAGATTTTGTAACCCCTAGGCGCCTTGGGCGCCATATGTGTGCATTCTGGACACTGTTCGGTTTTTCTAAAACTGGTATTGTTTTGTTGATCCAAAAATTATGTGGCTGATTGTTTTTAAAAATAGACTTAAAGCCGGTCGTTTTGGCACTGGTTTCGTTCGATTTGGAGTTGTGTAGCTCAAGTTATGAGTCTCCAAAGTTGGGTCAGATGTCTGGAAATTAAACTGTGTGCGTTCTGTTCTTGGCGCCCTGTGCATGGGCGCCGGGTTCCCTGTGTGTGGCGCGCCAGTGCGCGTGTTGCTGTCCTGGGCGCATGGCGCCCGTGTGTGTTGCCTGTGTTGCTGTCCTGGGCGCATGGCGCCCGTGTGTGTTCCCAATTTTTAATAAAACTGTTTTCGCTATATCTTTTGACTCGGGCATCCGTTTTAAACGTTTCAAAAAGCGTTGGGAAGCTTTTTCGGTCGTCTACCTGTGTGTCATATTTTTAAAAATAAAAACTTATTATTTGCTGGTGTTTTCTGGGCGCCCAAGAGGCTGTCCCCGGTGGTCCTCCCAGGACGTTGTAAAGCCGTGTTGAGTTCTTTAAAAATCCTCTTTTGCGCACAACCAACAGTTTCAACGCTTTAATGTCAAAAATGATGATTATGACGATGATGCCCTTAGTGGCTAGTTAAATGACGCTTTTGCCCTTAGTGGCCAATATTATTTAATGATGATGTGATTGTGATGAGTATGACGATGATGCCTTAGTGGCTAGTTAAATGACGCTTTTGCCCTTAGTGGCCAGTATTTTTGATGATGATGTGATTGTGATGATTTTGACGAGGATGCCCTTAGTGGCTAATTAAATGACGTTTCTGCCCTTAGTGGCCATTATTTTGATGATGATTATGACGAGAATGTCCTTAGTGGCTAGTTGAATGACGTTTTGCTCTTAGTGGCCAATATTTCGATGATGTTGTGATTATGATGATTTGTGGTTGCACATGTGTCCATAGTGTCTCATAGCATGTGCATTTCGCCCATAGTGGCAGTGACGATGTTCGCCCATAGTGGCAGTGACGATGTTCGCCCATAGTGGCAGTGACGATTATGGTACCATCATGCATATGCCCTGGTGGGGGTTGCATCTCATATAGTAGCATGACATTGTGATGAATTATTGTAACGACGTGATTGATGATTTGCGATGTGGTTGCTTTAATGCTGTGATTTGACTTATTGCTTATCATGTGATTTATTATATGGATTGAATTGAGCTCACCCTTCTGCTTGGAATGTTGCTCTATTGTGGCAACGCTGCAGGTAACCGCGAGTGAAGGTCCTGCTGCCTTCCTTATTAGCTATGGGATGTCTGTCGAGTCGCTCTCTGATACTGTAGCACCTAGTAGGGGTGTTCAAAACCGAACCAAACCAATAGAAAACCGCAAACCGAACCAAACCAAACCGAAAACCGCAAAAAACCGCTTCTTATTGGTTTGGTTCGGTTCTTTTTTTCATTGCACCGCGCGGTTTGGTTCGGTTCGCGGTTTTGATTATAGAAACCGAACCAAACCAAACCAAACCGCAAGTAACACTAAGACTTATTGACTTACAACCTTCCTTACTAACTTACCAGCCCAAATGCAACTAAAACCCAACTCTCACTCACTTACTAGCCCAAATACAATTAATTCTTTGACTCACTTACAAAAAATCTATATTGTTATGTTATATTTAAAAATTACAATAAAATATTTAATTCAAATTCTTTTAAGCATTGTCTTAACTATCTTAAAAGAATTAAAAGAGCGTAATTTATATACTACATATATTTGAGTAAATTTTTTCTTAAAGATTTATGTTAGCCATTTTTTATGTTAGTTAATTTTAACTTCGTTTTAAATTATGTTTTGTCTTGGAAAAAACCGAACCAACCGAACCAATCCAAACCGCATTAGTTTGGTTTGGTTTGGTTCGGTTTTATTTTAGAAAGCCAACCGAACCAAACCAAACCGCATGTAGTTTTACCTTGCGGTTCGGTTTACTTTTTATCTGAAAACCGAACCAAACCGCACCGCGAACACCCCTAGCACCTAGGGGGCGTGGTTGGAATGCGTTAATTTATTAATTAACTGTTTAACGATTTTGTTGACGATGTACGGTGTGTTTGAGTGCAAACGATGAGTTTCTTTATGACGATGTGACATTTCCTTTCTATCCGTTGAATTAATATTTTGAAAACAATTTTATTTTACTCTGATAATGACGTGTAAACTAAGGGGTAGAAAAGGGGTGTTACACTAGTGGTATCAGAGCAGTTGGTCCGTCCGGCCGAGTCGTTGTGTCGGTGTACCTACAACAAGGTATTTTAGGAGTGCTTTGAGGCCACTAAATGTAAGCACAAAGCATAGGGTGTTAAATGTCTTCTAATTTTTCAGTTTTGATCATTTAACCACCTCCCCCACACAATTAACTAATTTTTTCAACTAAATGACCAACTTGTTTTATTTCTCTTTTCCTTGTGAGACTCACCATGAACTTACAAGAGAATACTTTTAAGAGTGAGTTCTGACTTCTAAATATAAACACAATGAATAGGGTGGTTAAATGTCATCTAATTTTCCAGTTTCGATCATTTAACCACCTCCCCCACACAAGTAACCAATTTTTTCAACTAAATGACCAACCTGTTTTATTTCTCATTTCCTTGTGAGACTCACCATGAACTTACAGGAGACTATTTTTAAGAGTGACTTGGGACTTCTAAATGTAAGCACAATGAATATGGTGGTTAAATGTCATCTAATTTTTCAGTTTGGGGCATTTAACCACATCCTCCACACGATTAACCAACTTTTGTAGCTAAATGACCAACCTGTTTTATTTCTCTTTTCCTTGTGAGACTCACCATGAACTTACAAGAGAGGAATTTTAAGAGTGAGTTGGGACTTCTAAATGTAAACACAATGAATAGGGTGGTTAAATATCATCTAATTTTTCAGTTTCGATCATTTAACCACCTCCCTCAGACAATTAACCAATTTTTTCAACTAAATGGCCAACTTGTTTTATTTCTCTTTTCCTTGTGAGACTCACCATGAACTTACAAGAGAGTACTTTTAAGAGTGACTTGGGACTCCTAAATGTAAGCACAATGAATAGGGTGGTTAAATGTCATCTAATTTTTCAGTTTGGTTCATTTAACCACGTCCCTCACTCAAGTAACCAACTTTTTCAGTTAAATGACCAACCTTTTTTAGTCCTCTTTTCTTTGTGAGGCTCACCATAAACCTACAAGAGGGTACTTTATGAGTGACTTGGGACGCCTACACGTAAGTACAATGAATAGGGTGGTTAAATATCATCTAATTTTTCAGTTTGGAGCATTTAACCACATCCTCCACACGATTAACCAACTTTTGTAGCTAAATGACCAACCTGTTTTAGTCTTCTTTTCCTTGCAAGACACGCCATAACCTACAAGAGGGTACTTTAGAAGTTCCTTAGGATCCCTAAATGTAAGCACAATGAAAAGGGTGATTAAATTTTCAGTTCGGATCATTTAACTACTTCCTCCACACAATTAACCAACTTTTTTAGCTAAATGACCAATCTGGTTTATCCTTCTTTTCATTGTGAGGCTCACAATGAACCTTCAAGAGGTTACTTTATGAGTGTCTTAAGATCCCTTAATGTAAGCATAATGCATGGGGTGGCAGTTAAATGATTCAAACAGGTTAATATTTGAGATGCCTTTGGTTGATGACTTGGTTAAGTTTTTTCAAAGTAAAAGTATGTAAAAACTTATCTTAACAAATCCTGCCAAATGTATAGAATAGACTTTAGCGTGTAAAGCACAAATATAAAAAACACACTTTATATAAAAGTATCATGGAACACTAAGATTGAAGTCATACATTACGGTTACACATTGAACATTTCATATTATATTTCAATGCCATTACAGTCTCGTGCTTCATTAATATATACAACATTTTATAGGATACATCTTATCGTTGGTTAATTTCTAGATTAAATCCACAAGACATTGTATAATATTCATAATACCGGTTAACCTTGATAATAAATTGTCACACAAGTGAAAGAATTTTTTACTCCAATTAGGAAAATGATCATCCAACATAGCATCTGTAACAGACTTGCAAATGCAATCTACTTCCAGAATCATTCCTTTGTGTTCCAAAATTACGTTTTCCAAGTCTGTATTTGCTGCTGAGTATCAATCTGGAGTTCTTTGAATGGGAACTTATTCAAGTTTCCAAGGTATAATACTTCCTCATGTTGCATCATGCATGAACTAATACACATCTTTAGGTTTTGATTTCAATGCATTGCATTTGCTAAGAAATTCTCCAAACAGATATATGAAATCCAGACACCATTTATTTAGCATATAAAAGCACAATCAAATAACCTGTTACACAAACTACACACAACACAAACATGATCACAACAACTACAGAAGCCTTTAATCCACTATATAAGAAATCCATTACTAAAGTATAAGTCACTTCTTTCTCTATGAAGAAGTGTTTTACAACTACTTTCAAACTTGCATCTGTCTTCTCCCTAGACATGTGGCGCTTAGAAGTTTGGTCAATTTCTCGTCAAAAGTGTAGTCTAAAAGTGAGAACCTTTATATTATTCCTCTCCAATGACTTACAATGATGATGCAATGCAAGTATGCAAACTTTATTCTTTACATTAACTTACAAACACTACAAGAAAAACGCGCATTACCGACGGATTTTTTCCGCCGGCACGATTCCTGCCGAAATTTGGCATTTTTGGCAGATTTTTTCCCCCGGTAAATTTCCGGCGGAAAAAATAGGTTTTCCGGCAGATTTGTTTTAAAAAAAATATTAATTTAAAAAAAAAAATCCATTGGAAATGTGCATTACTGGCGGGAAAAATCCGCCGGAAATTACTATCGGAAAAATCCGCCGGTAATGCGCATTACCGCGCGGATTTTTAAAATTATTTTAATTTTTTTTTAAAAAAACTCCGCCGGAAATGTGCATTACCGGTGGATTTTTCCGTCGGAAATTACCGGCGGATTTTTTAAATTTTTTTTTATTTTTTTTTAAAAAAATCCGCCGGAAATGTGCATTACCGGCAGAAAAATTCGCCGGTAATTTCCAACGGAAAAATCCACCGGTAATGCACATTTCCGGCGGATTTTTCAAAAATTATTTATTTATTTTTTTCCACTCTCCTCATTTCCTATAAATAAAACTTTCTCCTACACTCTTCTCATTCTCTAATTTCACTCTTTATTTTCTTCTCGTACTCTCCAATCTCCATAAATTTCTCTACATATCTCTCTTCTATATTTCCTCTTTCTTCTTCCTTCTCATTCAATCTCTTCTCAAATCTTCTCACATACATACACTTCATTTTTTACAATCTCTTCTCAAAATCTTCACACATTCATACACTTCATTTTTCTCAAATCTCTTCCCTTCTCTTCTCACATTTCTGTTTCTCTAACCTCTTTTCTTCTCAAATATTTAGTCTACGAATTTAAATAATTAAAATAATATTAATTTTTTAAATAAATGAATTTTAAAAAAAGAAATAAATTAAATAAGAAATAAATAAAAATAAACGAATTTAAAAAAAGAAATAAATTAAAAACAAATTAAAAAAATTAAATAATATTTTTAAATTAATTTACCGGCGGATTTTATTAAATTACCGGCGGAATTTTTAAAATAAATATTTTTAAAAAATTAATTTCTGGCCGGATTTTCCGCCGGTAAGCGTTACCTACGGACGAATTACCGGCGGAAAATATCCACTGGTAATGTCCAATTTCTGGCGGATTTTGGCCATTACCGGCGGATTTTGTCCGCCGGAAATCCCCGTTTTTCTTGTAGTGAAAGTAGTACTCAAATGTCATATAGGATATCTAGGAAAAGTTGTTCAGCAATACGTGAAGTAAAAAAACAAGAAGATGGATTTCTAATCATGAATGAAGAAAATTCTTAACTGTACTAAATGCATTACAAACTGAATACATCCTTCAATAGACACAAGTTCGGGTATTACATGTGTTTACATTTTGATAATGAAAAATGGAGTATCAAAGAAAACGAAACAAAGAGCAAAACTAATCAGTCACCTTAAAACAATAAGGAAGGCAAAGTCATCAAGCAACTATAAAAAAGTCAATTTCTTGCAAACATGACGTTGGTTTTCCAAGCTCAATGTGAGTTCAACCCCCTGAGAGAAATCAATTGAGTTCAGAACAGTTCTAAAGAAAGAGAGAAATACCATAATGAGCATGTTTCCATGATTAATGCAGTGGCAGTAAGGGGCATCCAAAAATCAAGCAAAACTTAACCCCAAATCACTCAAACAAGAAGAAAACTCAGGAAATTTACTCCCTAATTCAGAGTAATTAAAAATAATTGCTCCAATGATGACTAAATCATTGAAAATCATCCCTACTCACAAAGAATTGCTCAAGAACTAAACCAAGATTTTTCCCCAAATTGAACCCTAAAACAAAATTCGTTTAGAAATAAAACAACAAGAGTAGAGATTGCAAGTAATAGAACCGTGAATAAGGGCAAAGATTCTTACATGTTTGCTTGCAAAAGCCCTCTCCTTCGATGGCGGCGACGACAATCGTGACTAAGGCTTTCTCTGGTTGAGAACAGCGAATCAGAGCACAACGTTGAAGAAGAAGAGCTTCAACGGAAAGGAAAGAATAAGGAGATGAAAGAGAACGAAAGAGAAACGGAGGGCCGAGTAGATGGGTTGTTGAGAGGAAGGAGAAGAAGAGACCGGTGCTTGGAAGATAAAGAGAAGAATGGTGTGTGTTGTGTGACACAGAAGAAGGAAAAGAGAAAGCGTGTTTTTTTTATTAGGCTTAATTACAGTTTTGGTCCCCCTATTATGACCAACTCACGATTTTGGTCCCCAAAGTTTTAATTTGACGATTTTGATCCCCCTATTTTCCCAATTTGTAAAATCAAGGTCCCCCTCTTAATTTGGTCAAAATTAAAACTGACTTTGACTTTCAATCCTACGTGGCAGTCCACGTAGACTGCCACGTAGGCAGCACTGTTCTCCTCTCTCTCTCTCTCACAGCACTGTTCCCCTCTCCTCTCTCTCAAAGTCCTCTCCTCTCTCTCACAGCCCCCTCCCCTCCCCCCACTGTGACCCCTCCCCCCTCGTTCTCTCTCTTGTCGCTCTCTCGTCGCTCTCCCTCTCTCGCCGTTCAGATCCAGATCGCAGAGGAGGGGGAGGGGTTCGCAGAGGTCGCAAAGGTGGGTGGTGGCTGTGGGTGGGTGGTGGTTGTTGGTGGCTGACGGGGTTCAGTGCGAAGGGGAAGGGGAAAACGAGGGGGGAGGGGAGGCGCGAAGGGGGGAGGGGTTCAGGAGGGGGGGTCACGGTGGGGGGAGGGGAGGTGCGAAGGGGGGAGGGGTTCAGGAGGGGAGAGGGGGTCACGGTGGGGCGAGGGGAGGGGGCTGTGAGAGAGAGGAGAGGGCTGTGAGAGAGAGGAGAGGGGAACAGTGCTGCCTACGTGGACTGCCACGTAAGATTGAAAGCCAAAGTCAGTTTTAATTTTGACCAAATTAAGATGGGGACCTTGATTTTACAAATTGGGAAAATAGGGGGATCAAAATCGTCAAATTAAAACTTTGGGGACCAATATCGTGAGTTGGTCATAATAGTGGGACCAAAACTGTAATTAAGCCTTTTTATTATTTAAAAATTCTAACTGAATTTAATTTTCAAATAAAATGCAACCGGGTCCTACCACTATATATATCACAACTAATCCATCTGTATTTCTACTTTTGGCCGTATTTGTCTCTCTAAATTTGGCTAAATAACATTATTGATAGATATATTAGATTCAATAATGCTATTCAGCCAAAAAATACAGCCAAAAACAGACAAATACAAGAAAATATACGGTGGGACCAGTTGCTGAAAATTAAATGATATTTTATAACTTTTAAAAGAATAAAAACACTTGTCTAGAAACACAGTTGAAAGATACACAGCTTATCACTCACTTCATCCCTTCCTTCCTTCGTTGCAAGTTCAAAGCTCACTTCCTCTCTTTGTTGGCGCACACACTTCCTCTCTCCCATTGAGTTTACATCAAACACGCTTTCTCTCCTTACAATGTAACGCAGAACTCTCTCACTGTCTCCTTCCTCAACCTCCACTCTCCTCCATCGACCTCCGCCGTTAACTGTGCTCCAGTGGCCACGAAGATAGCCTGTGTTTCTCCCTCTAATCGCGCGTCTTCTCTGCTCCATTCCTCTCCATTTTTGTCTCTGTCGTTTCTCCGCCGTTACTCCGCTGTTACTCTGCCGTTTTGTCGCTTCTGCACCTCTTCTCCACTGCAACCTTCTTCCACTCAGGTAATTTATATTGATTTTTTCCTTAATTTGTCCCTAATTTGACTGATTGCAAAAACCCCAATTTAATTTGAAAGGAAACCCTATTCTTGTTAGTCAAAATTGGAATTTTACCATGATAGCTGGAGTAAACATTTGGCTCCTATTCAGCTTGGCCTTTGATATCCGTAGAAATTTTAGGTTGAGTTTGGGTTAGATTGAGTCCTCTTGTCCTTTACAGTTAGATTGAAAGAAATAATTGTGAAATACCAGATTGGTTTATGGCTTTGAAAAGTTGGTTAATTGGGGCAGTAATGTGGCTATCTGGTTGAAATGGATTTTGTACATGTCACACCAAGAACATTTGAGTTATACTTAAGAAATTGGGATTGAAAAGTTGGTTAATTGGGGTTGTTTAGCTGATATGTTAAGAAATTTGGGTTTACATCTATACACTATATTAAATTTAATATAAGCTATACATAATTGGATTTTATTGTGCAGTACTGTTGTGACGCCGACATCTAAAATTTCATGGAGGGTGATAGTGCTGAGGCTGAAGGTATAACAGTTGACAACCCCAACAATGACGATAGATGTTGGGAGCCAACAATCGGGATGTGTTTTGCTTCATTAGATGAGGGGATATCATATTATGGTGAGTATGCCTTAAAAAAAGGATTTGGATGGAAAAAGAGAGTGAATAAGCGAACCAAGCGAGCTAATGACAAAAACAATACGGAGGTTTGTGTTGTTTTTTAACAAATTATGTATTAAGCATTAAACTCCATATCACATGCATCTTACTGTTTTTTGTATAATGTGTAGGCGGGCAATATTGGAACCGTGGGTATGGAAGTCAACACCGACATTTGTGTGGAATCAACTGTTGAGGTTACTACTGGTGGAGATGTGACGGAAGCAACTACTTTGGTTCGTGTCCATTATAAGATTTTACTAAAAGTGTAGAGTTTCCAATTTTCAATTTGTTCGCGGACTAATTTGATTCGTCAGAAAATTTCGGGAAAATTTATGTACTATTGTTGAGTTTGAGTTGTAACTTGTTGTGAAAGATTTCAAGACTTATCAGCAGGTCATTGGGTTGGATTGATTTATAACTCGTGGAGAGTTGTTGGATGCAAACAATGTGGTTTAGTTTGCATCAGATGATTGTGCAAACTTCATTTAGTATGTTAACTACATTGTGGTTTTAGCTGTATCATTTTCATCATTCAATCAAATTACTTATTTCGCATTTGTGGATAAGTGATTTTACATATGTTCACTTTGACCTGAAGTCGAGTTTAGTTGAACTTATTTAACAATTCCTCTATACAGTCAGGAAATGTATATATAAATAAAGATGCTGGAGTCTCAGATTTCGCACACAACAGTTGGGCTTCTCAATGTCCAACCGTTACAGAAGCAACTTATTTAAGATTAGACAATGCAACTAACAACTTTAGTTCGTCTTGTCAGGCATGTTGCTTGATTGTCTGTTATTAGAGTTTTTATTTATATCTTCATGTTGTTAAACAAAATAAGTGATTATTAACAGGTAGGAGGTGACATTCCATTCATGGAACTTTTGGCAAACATGGAAACAGACTTCACGGGATTGTCAGAATTGACTACAAATCCCTGACTTTAGCTTGAAGGATACTCCCTGCATATTAATGGTCATGAGTATTTTTTTGTTGTAATTAAAGATATATGTATATTAATGCTCATGAGAAATTTTTGTTGTAATTAGACATATATGTATCTTTTGATTAGTATTGATGTAAATGTTGTAAATGACATCAGGTTCATGTTGGAATACAAGAGTGTCAAAAGCATGCTGGAATACAACATGTGCCTGCAAATGAATTGCATGCCATAGTGAAACCTTGGCCATTCAGAGGTTGGGCTCTGGATATAATTGGAGAAATAAAACCAACATCATCAAAAGGTCATAGGTATATATTAGTAGGAATTGATTATTTTACCAAATGGGTCGAAGCAATACCTTTAACCAATGTTGATCAAGAAGCAGTAATACGGTTTATCCGAAATCATATTATTTATAGGTATGGAATTCCAGAAACCATAACTACAGATCAGGGTTCTGTTTTCACTGGTCGAAAAATGGTGGAATTTGCTTCTGAAATTGGTTTTAAGTTATTAACTTCGACACCATATTATGCACAAGCCAATGGTCAAGTGGAAGCTGCCAATAAGATCATTATTAACTTGATTAAAAAGCATGTTGGGCAAAAACCCAGAAATTGGCATAACACTTTGGATCAAATTTTATGGGCTTGTAGAAATTCACCCAAAGAATCTATCAATACTACTCCATACAGGTTAACCTTTGGACACGATGCAGTATTGCCTGTTGAAATCTGTTTACAATCAACAAGAATTCAAAGACAGTATGAAATTCCTTTTGATCATTACTGGAATATGATGCTTGATGAGTTAGTTGATTTAGACGAAGAAAGGTTGTTAGCTTTGGAAATGCTTATTCGACAGAAGGAAAGAGTGGCTAAAGCTTATAACAAAAAGGTTAAGTTAAAAACCTTTAAGTCAGGTGATTTAGTTTGGAAAGTGTTGTTGCCTATGGATAAAAAAGATAGAGTTTTGGGTAAATGGTCACCCAGTTGGGAAGGTCCACTTCGCATATTGCAATGTTTTTCTAATGGGGCATACGAAGTCGAAGAATTGGGTGACGAAAATAGAATCTTCAAAATAAATGGCAAGTATTTAAAACAATATAAGCCAACATTAAACGAAGTTAGAATCGAGCAAGGATAAAACCGTAAATTGGTTCAAAATGGTAATGTATTCAATCAAAATAATTACATAGCCATTAAAAGAAATTCTACACTATTACAAGTTACTAAAGGCTTTGAAGAGAATGCTTGAGCCTGTAGAGGATTTTGGTGCCCACAGCAATTGAAGACTCCAGAAAGCTTAACTCTTTGTCCAGTTGAGCAATAGTGGCTTGGTGTTTTTGAGCATCATCAAAATGTTGAAGAGCCTCAGTAGCTGCCTTTTCAATCTTCGACTTAGGGGTCTCCATCCTTTGTTGCACTAAACTTTTTTGGTGTTTAGCATTTGCCAGTTTTGTTTGGAGAATTCTTATCTCTTCATCATAGTGCTGAATTTTTGAATCCCAGTTAGCAAGTTCTTGCTCATCCTTCGTTATTTGAACTTCCAATTCATCAATGGGGGTTTGAGAAACCTTGAAGGCATTAACTTTTTCTTGATGAAGTACAGCCTCTTGGTTTTTCAGCCCGGAAATTTCAGAGCGTTTGCTGATGTGAAGTGCAAAAGTTTCAAAGACTGGCAAAAATTCAATCAGGAAAGCGAAAAGTTTTGCATTAGGCTCTGATTGTAGCAATTTTTGAACGATGTCCTTAATTGCAAAGCTTTCTGATGGGTTCTCTTCAATCCTAGTAAAGAGATTGCCTTCCAAGACCTTAGCTTTTAATTGTTGAAGCAATTCTTCAGTAGATTCTTGAGTAACAGAGGTCAAGGAAGTAGTCGAAGCACTGGAGACCATGGCAGGGGAGGAGGAAAAAAGGCTCAGCAAGTGTTTAAGAGCAGCCTAAGGATTTTTCGTCTTCATCAGCGAAAACTCCTGGTCACTCATAGCGCTACTAGTTGATTCCTTGGTAGAAGCTTGTTCTTGAGCCTCAATTTCAGTCGTCTTTTTGTTTGAATCCTTAGCGCCTGCCACATCTGGTGTTTGCTCATTGGTTTGCTCAAGTTCCATTTCAACATTCGCGTTAGTAGCAATGGTTGTTCCTTCGACGTCAACAACCATAGGAGAATTTTGGGTAGTTGGAGTTACTGTGGAGATTTCCACAGGCGTTGATGGTGCAGGCAAAATTTGTTCAGTCGAAGGAACATTCGGAGCAGCTACAGATTCGACAACAGGAATTTCGACTGATGTGTGAAGTCTCTTAGGGGGAGGTCTGTGAGATTGCTCTTGTGGTTCTTTGATCACAATCCCTTTAGCCCTTGCTTGAGATTCGGGTTGCATTCGTTTCCTTGACCGGTGAATAAGAGGCATGTTATCACTATCACTATCAGTATCCTGCAAAAGAGAAGCATGAGTTTAAAACATAATTAAGTGTTAAAAGAGTCGAAGAAACTTGAAACAGAAATGAAGATATATTTGTTACCTCAGAACTGGAAACAAGTAGGCTTTTCCCTATTGCAAGAGGACTTGTTACTCCAGGTTTCTTCTGAAAGAGGAAAAAGAAATAAAGGTGATGAAACATGGTCAAACTTTCTACTTAAAAGGTCTAGTTAATTAACAAAGATATACCTCTATTTGGAGTAAGTTGGAAGTGGATTTGATCACAAGTTTCTTCTTTGTTTTGGGTGGTGTTCTTGCTGTTGGCTTGTTTTGCTTTGGTGCTGCTTTAGTGGGCTTTTTCTGTGAAACAGCAGCTGTTCATAATGCAAAGATTTTATCAGGTAAATGGTTTTAAAATTTTAACTAATGAAGAAATATGTTTCCAATTATCTGGGGATACCTGGGGATTTGTTCTTCTCAGCAATTTGAGAGGGAAAAGCTGAATACAAAATTTTCGAAATTTCTGCATCAGTTTTTCCTTTAGAAGCTTTAGTATAGTATCTACCCCACCAATCTTGGAATGTCTTCGTACAAGAAAAGCTTGGTTGAAATTTAGCAGGTTCAAAGAGCAAATCTTTGAAACGAAAATTCTTGAAGACTTGTTGATAAGCTTGCTCTGTCTCTGGAGTGTTGAACTCTCTCCTGTGCAAGCAGACCGGAGCCGGTCGAAGTTGGCATAGGCCAAATTGCCTTGAAAAGTAGCTGGGAAAATACTTGCTAATGCCAAGATTGTTTTTATTGTTGCTTGGGGAGAGCCTTATCGAAAGAAGAGAGGGCGAAAGATAGGCTTGCCAGATTTGGTTTATCTCTTCAGCATTTTCTGTTGAGTTAGAGGGAAATTCGTTGATGAACCAAGATGGTCCAAAAGTGCATTTGACAAAAGGCGCCATAGCATCAACGAAAGTAGTGCACTTGTTGAAGATGTCGAAGTACATGGAAAACGCTTCTTCATAAGACAAGTTTTTCTCCCTATTCCTTAATTGTGCTAGTCGAACTCCTTCTGTTCTTCTAGTTGGTAAGGTTGGTCGAATTTCCTTAGGAATAAACAAGTTCAGCCTTGATTCAAAAGTGGCTAAGAGCCAAAGTTGCATAAGCCACATAGGACCAGCAATGAGCAGTTTGTCAGTTGGTTCGCCTTCTTTCAATTCGAGGGCAGCACCATCAAGATGCTGATAGAGATTTCCTAAAACCAATTTCGCTAAATTGATATTCTTGGCCTTATGGAGTTGAATGGCCAAAGGAACGAAAACTTTTGCTACTTGGAGAGAACGGGAGCAAAAGACAAAACATGACAACCATAGGGTAAGAAAAGCTATATGTTCTAAATCAGATACTTCAGCATTCTCAGTATCATGATGATCAGCAATATAAGCACTAAAGGTAGGGTTGTTAAATGAGAAGCCATAGTCGTTGGTGGCCAGTTTAGGGTCAAAGGTTTCACCCAGTGGTTTCAGGCCAGTAATGGCAGCCACATCTAACAGAGTGGGAGATAACATGCCACACTTCAGATGGAGACTATGAGTGGATATATCCCAGAACTGCAATGCTGCTAGAATCATAGTGCTGTCGTATTTGGGTCCATATTTCGACAGTTGGATAATGTTGAAAATCCCCTGTTCTTGCCAAATGGTTTCCTTTTGTTTTTGAACTTTATCAAGCCATGCGATGTAATCACTTTGTTCTACCTTAGGAGCAGATCTAAATACTCTGTTGGGGTTTTTCAGAAATTCCAAATGAAAAGGAGTTTCTTCAAAAAGTCTGGGTTGAAGTTTACGGTGACTAGGAAAAATCGTTTTAACTTCTTCGCTTTCTATGGGGTCAGGAAGAGGACCTAAATAAGCATGGGTAAAAGGTTTACCAGATGGAATAAGTATCTGATTAAACCAAGTTGGTGAAGGTTCTTCAACGAAGCCTTCAAAGCCATGCACAGCAACTGTTTGTTTTTGAGGTTGAGCGCTGGAAGAAGCCATCTGTTGTAAATAACGAACAAAGAGGGTTGGGTTCTTAGTAGAGATGTCGAAACGATGAAAAAGTTTGAAGCTTTCGTGAAGAGGCAAGGTTAACTGAGAAATTTTCAGAGTTTAAGGTTCAAAGGGAGCGTGAGAATGAAGAAGATGAAGTGAAACGTATTTATACGTTAGAGGTGCAACGGTTGCACAGTTACGACGCTTCGCACGTTTGAGATTCTGAAAAAACGTGGTCCACCAACCAAATGACGTGGCCCAATAAAACGGTTCGCTTTATCTGCGTAAGGTCATGATTATTGTTGCCTATCACCATTTAATGCAAAGTTGTTGGAGGTGACGTTTCGAAATCTTCAAAAATATTCTTTTTCTTCCTTAACACTTGTGCTGTCGAAAAAGATATTTTTGGGGGGCAATTTGTTAGCCTAGAATTTCGACAAGGCTTTTGAGTGGTTAGTTAATAGGGTTTGACTCTTCATTAAAAATCATTCATAATGCCTTCAGAAAGAAAAAGTGACATTTAAGTCATCTCAACATGTTTTCGACAGAAGAAATCTTCACCAATGCGACAGGGAAGAGTTTTCGACAGGACAGTGTATTCAGGACTTCGTCAAGCAGTTATTGGCAAACAGTTGTGTCGAATTTCAAGGCTACGGTTAATACAACGTAGGCAGTATGTGGCATCGAACGTGGCACGAAGTTCATCACTGGTTAATGAGACGTAGCCACGTGTCCATAGCAGTTTACATTTCAGTCATTATTTTCTGTATAAATAGGAGTTTCTACGTAGAAATCAAGGGTGGCAAATTATTATACCAAACACACAGTTCTGAAACTCTAACTTCCAAGTCACAGCGAAAACAGAGTAAAAGAATTATTGTACAACGTATGTGAATTTGTGCACCATTCTCTTTACATTTAATGCAATTTATTACTTTCAATACAAGTCATTTTACATTTCTGCGTTCCATTTTACTACTTCTTTTTTCCTTGATTTCCATTTTCATGGTGAATTGTCTCCTTTTTTAAAATATATTTGTTGACAAACTGTGGTGTTTAAAGGCAATTGCTTTGGAGATTTCTGGTTTAATCTCACAAACATTTCTAATAAAACCAGTGATTGTTTGCTAAAAACACCAGCAAACACATGCACCATTCTTCTCTTTCTCTTCCAAGCACCGGTCTCTTCTTCTCCTTCCTCTCAACAACCCATCTACTCGGCCCTCCGTTTCTCTTTCATCTCCTTTACTTTCCGTTGAAGCTCTTCTTCTTCTTCAACGTTGTGCTCTGGCTCGCTGTTCTTGTAAGACCCTAGGTTTCAGTAACTTAAATTATCCTTTTGAATTGTTTTGTTATTAGTAATTGGCTGAAACATTATCTGTGCTTGAGATATAGTGTAGAAATAGTGTTCGGGAGAAATAATACCTATTTCGTCGAATAATTATTTAGTCACGTTACAGTGATAAACTATTATTACGAGAAAATTCATTTGTTGAGCTTAGGATTTATCAGTTAACTAAAAATGTCGGGGTAGATATTTTCCAAGAGTTTAGTGAGGAGACTAACATGTTTTAAAAAAAAATGTGTAAGAGAATGTGATTGATTAGCTGTATATTTAGGGAGTAGTATAATTTAATTTAACTAATTTTTTAGGGAATTAATCAAGCAACTAATCTTAGAAAAGTGGAAGGATTGAATAGTTTGTTTACTAACTAATTAGTTAGCTAACAAAGGTTCATAGGGCAATTCCACAAAGTGAGAAAAAATATCTACTCTTTGCAAGTGGACTGCCGAGAGAAGTCCACACCCCCACACTTTAGTATCTTCTTCTTTCCTAAGTTAGAAAAAAGAAAAGTGTTGGTGCTCCATTGTTGATCAAACTTTGGGGGTTCAAGTGAGATTGACTTGGATTTTGGGAGAGCTTCCTGTTAGAAATTACAGGATCATAGAGATGAAGTTTCTCCTCATATTTGAAATATGTTAAAGAGTTTGATTGAGAGAATTTCTCAAATGGAATCATAATGATTGAAAAAAGATAATGAAAAATGAGTACAAGATTCTTTTTATATAGAGCTTAACAAACTAACTAAATCACTAATTAAGTCCTAACAGAATTGTAATTCTGTAACTACCCCTAATTGCCTATTATTTCTAATAGCCTCCCTCAAGCTGATAGTGGGATCACATATCAGCTTGAAGTACAAGAATTATTCCAAACACTAAGATATAGGGAAAAAAACAATGGAAGCAAACAGTAAAAAAAAACTATGCCTAATCCAAATATATACGGAATATTCTTTAGCTCAATAAAGACTGATCAGGCCCATGCACATACCAAGTGAAACAAGCCCAAACAAAGCCAGACTTTTTCTGCAATTTCTGAAATATGGCCCAAGTATCGCTGTCAGTACCTTGGGTTTCTACTTTGGGCTCCAACAAACTTAGCTTTAGTTATGGCCTTGCCCATTAGTTCTAGGGTTTAGCCCTTTTGTTGATTTTCCCTTTTTGCCCTTCTTTAGTCTTGCATATCTCCCTTAACCTGATTGTTCTAGAACCTTCACACTATGGCCACACACACCACCAAAACAGAGAACTCAGTTTCTAAAATCACCTCTGTCTGCACCTCCGTCGAAACCCTCCTACACTCTCACTCACCCGATCAATCTCGTCACTTCTCACTCACAATGGCGAAAAGAAACCGAAACGAAGCAAGAGTAACCAACGAAATGGATCTGGACCCCAAATGAAACAGTAGCAAGACGCACGAACACGAGGAAAGAAACGACGCAACCAAACAGAGAAGGTTCTGGATTCCAAACGATGCGACGCAAACACAAAAACGATGCGTTTTCCACCAGGATCGAAGACGAGGATAGGATGTTCTTCCGGCTTCACAGAGATCAAATCGGTACTTGACGGAAACACGGAGAATCGAATACGATCCACAATAGGCGGTGGCTTTCCGCGATCGAAAACGAAATTATGGTGCAGTGCGGCGGTATAAGATGGAGATGCAGTTAGACGAAACTGATTTCTGGAATTAAAGGTCAAAACGCCAGCAAGAAATGGAAAGGGAAGCAGAACAGAAATATCCGAAGGTGAGAACGCCGCCGCAAAGAAGTTACTGAGGAATCCGATGTGGCTTTTGACGGCGTGCACAACGTTCTTCGAAACTCCGCCTGGATCGAAGGTGAAGAATGAATATCCTGAAGGCTTTGCAAAGACAATCGTCAACAGTGAAGGTGTTGCTGCTGGCGATGGAAGGTTCCCAAACTCCAAGCGAAGATGACAAAACAGATCAGATGCAAGGAACTTGCTAACTGAATCTAGTGAAGCATGAAGAATGTTTTTGAAAAATAGGAAATCGAATTCAGATTTGAGATTAAAGAATTTACTCTCATCTGTACCGATCTTCCTTAATTTCTCTTCATCTTTCACTTTTGGATTCAAGAACGATGGTGCAAGAGAATGGTTTATCTCACTGATCTTCACATTACAACCTTCGATTTCTGGTTTGATTGAAATCGCTGAAGTTACACAAACTGTTTCAAGATCAGAATCTTGATTGAAACTGCCAAAAATGAAATCGTTATTGTTGATTTCTTCGGTTGCAGAAACTGAATCTTGTTCCATCTTCTTAGGATCCGAAAATTCCTCTTCATCCGATTCATAAGCAAAATCTGATTCGTCTTCTTCATCTTCAAGATCGCTGTAAATCGCGCAACGGTATCGCTTTGATACCATGTTAGAAATTACAGGATCATAGAGATGAAGTTTCTCCTCATATTTGAAATATGTTAAAGAGTTTGATTGACAGAATTTCTCAAATGGAATCATAATGATTGAAAAAAGATAATGAAAAATGAGTACAAGATTCTCTTTTTATAGAGCTTAACAAACTAACTAAATCACTAATTAAGTCCTAACAGAATTGCAATTCTGTAACTACCCCTAACTGCCTATTATTTCTAATACTTCCAAGAGAGAAAGTTTGGGGATTTCCTTGGGGAAGCTTGTGGTGTGCCTCAATAGTAAGTTATTTTTCCTCTTCTCTCTTGTCTTCTTACTGCCGAACTGATTGTGATAGGGATTTAGAAATTTCACTTGGTTATGGTGGTTGTTTTTGATGAAGGTAAGAAAGTAGGGATATAAGAAAAAGAACAAAACTTGATTCTCCCACTTTCTAAAAAGCAACGTGTACAGGAAGAGTGAGTTTTGGGTTTGGGAATGAGTGATTGTAGTTGCTTGTCCATTGTTTTGTTATAATGGTAACCATTATTTTATTAGTATTACTTTTGTGTATATCATGTTTGTGTTATGGCTACTGGAGTGTTTCACTTAGATTAGTCACACTGTTGGAGTACATGAACTTCAACAAATTATTAGTCTATTGATGATCTATTTATTTACTTATTTTTGGTTTTAAAGAAAAGGAGATATTTTGAAATTTCACAAACTAGTTTATAGTAGTATTGCTTAGAATGAAACTTCAAAAGAATGGAAAATTTTGGGGTAGGAAGTTTTTAAACTTATGAGTTGAATTAACAAAGTGTTGAAATTTTAAGTTTCCTTGATGTTCCTTAGCTTGAAGAAAATATGGTATGATACTATCAAATCCTTATATGTTAAAGTGTGACTTTTATGAGATTTAACAATGACTATGCGAAGAAAGTTTGGGAGAATTAAAATTTGGTGAAGTCAAAAGAGATGGAATTGTATTCAGTAGCGTACTTTTGAGGGAAAACTATTTTGTTATAATGTTGATATTTCAATGGGGAAATTTGAAAACATGGAGTTTTGATTAGTGTTTAAAATCAAATCTAACTTATATGCTCTAGAAATTGTGTGCCTAGTTGTAGTTGTTGGGGGGAAAGAAACTCTAGGGGTAGTATATGAGTTGGCTGAATGGTAGTAGGCATAGATTCTGAAGATTTCTTTGACTAAGACTAAAATCTTTTATGATTTAAAGGTGTTGAGAGGGGTGACAGAGTTGGAACCGTGTCAGAAGGGAGCAGTAAGAGCCAGCGAAGCGGTAAGGGCATCTTCCAACTCTTTTAAAGCATTTACTGAATTAAGTTGTAAGTGGTGAAAATCATTGTATGAATTGATGTGTGTGTTTGAGGTTATGTGGCTATCGATGCGTATGTCATTATTCTTGATTGCATGTGATGCTTGGTTGAATAATGCATTGTGTGGTGGGAATATGCATGAGTTGTTGATGTATATTCATGCATACATAGGTGTTGTTGTTCTTTATTGGACCTCACAAATTGTGGTGTTGTTCTTTATTGGACCTCACAAATGGCGGTGTTGTTCTCTATTGGACCTCACAAACCCCTTCGGGGGTGGTGATATTCCGGAATCATTTGCACTTGCATGTAGCCATTGCATTAGGATGTGTGGAGTATGAGTGGTGTGTGATGGTGTTCATCTGTTGATTTTTAACTGAGATTGTTTTTTCTTATGTATATCTGACTTGAATATGTGTAACTGTATATATGTGTGTATGTGTGTGTGTGTGTGTGTGTGTGTGTGTGTGTGTGTGTGTCTGTATATATGTTGTTTTTGGTTGATGACCCGTTCTTGGGGCATGTCTCTATGCAGGTGATTGCCAGAAATACTCCTGAGTTATGAGTGGTCCTTGATGAAGGCAATTCACAACTCCAGAGTATTCTGTTTTTGTTGTTGTTGTTGTTGGGTGCAGTCATGACTTATCACAGGGATGTTTATGTCACGTAGCTATGTATGTGAAATATCACTACCCTTATGAAGTTAGTACACCATGGTTTGCATTATACCTTTCAAATGCTGGTGTTACTCTGTTTCGCATTTTGAAAAGTATTTTCAAGGAAAATTGTTTTGTACAAAGTGATTCATATTTTTTTTGAGAAAACAAAATGCACCACACCTTAGAGGTTGAACCTAACTAGTGACCTAGGAAAGTTGGGGCGTTACATTTCTCAACCAAAGAAAGCCCGCCTTAGTCACGATTGATGTTGCCACCATCGAAGGAGAGGACTTTTGCAAGCAAACATGTAAGAATCTTTGCCCTTATTCGCGGTACTGTTACTTGCAATCTCTACTCTTGTTGTTTTCTTTCTAAACGAATTTTGTTTTAGGGTTCAATTTGGGGAAAAATCTTGGTTTAGTTCTTGAGCAATTCTTTGTGAGTAGGGATGATTTTCAATGATTTAGTCATCATTGGAGCAATTATTTTTAATTACTCTGAATTAAGGAGTAAATTTCTTGAGTTTTCTTCCTGTTTGAGTGATTTGGGGTTCGGTTTTGCTGGATTATTGGATGCCCCTTACTGCCACTACATTAGTCATGAAAACATGCTCATTATGGTATTTCTCTCTTTCTTTAGAACTGTTCTGAACTCAATTGATTTCTCTCAGGGGGTTGAACTCACACTGAGCTTGGAAAACCAACTCACACTGAGCTCGGAAAACCAACGTCATGTTTGCAAGAAATTGACTTTTATAGTTGCTCGATGCCTCTGCCTTCCTTATTGTTTTAAGGTAACTGATTAGTTTTGCTCTTTGTTTTGTTTTCTTTGATACTCCATTTTTCATTATCAAAATGGAAACACATGTAATACCTGAACTCATGTCTATTCAAGGATGTATTCAGTTTCTAATGCATTTAGTACAGTTAAGAATTTTCTTCACTCATGATTAGAAATCCATCTTTTTTTTTTACTTCACGTATTGCTGAACAACTTTTCCTAGATATCCTATATGAAATTTGAGTAATACTTTGTAAGATAAGGTAAAGAGTAAAGTTTGCCTACTTGCATTGCATCATCATTGTAAGTCATTGGAGAGGAATCTGAATTATCTCATGTGTGTTGTAATTCTTATCTTGCTCAATTTTAGTGTTCAATTTGGGGAAAAATCTTGGTTTAGTTCTTGAGCAATTCCTTGTGAGTAGAGATGATTTTGCATGATTTAATCATCGTTGGAGCAATTATTTTTAATTACTCTAAAATAGGGAGTAAATTCCTTGAGTTTTCTTCCTGTTTGAGTGATTTGGGGTTTGGTTTTGCCTTGATTTTTGGATGCCCCTTACTGCTACTGCATTAGTCATGAAAACATGGGTTGTTAGGGTTGTTTCAGTACGTCCTTACTTGAATTTCTGCAATATTTTTTTGAATGCTACTAATTGGGGATTAATCTTGTGGTAAATCATATGTTTGGGGAATATTTTGTTGGTTTTACTTGATTATATTGAGATTTTATCTATATTTGAGGTTTTGGTACTTGAATGTTATGATATAATATAGCAAATTATGTTTTTAATCATGATACTGAGACTTTATTTGTATTTGACTTTAAGACGGTGCACTATTAGATTGATACATAAATTTCTTCCTAGCAACTCTGCTTGGTTTAGTAGTAATTTTGAGTATCTTAACTAATTATATGTTCGATACAATTTATGAAGTGTTTGTAGGTACTTTCATGGAAGAAAGCTAACGAGCTTCATCCTTCCAAAGTTTGGATATATGACAAAGCTTCACTATTTGTAACATTCTCAAGCAACCAGCTACCTCCTGAAACTATGAGTAGAAACCATTTAAAAGGACTTATTCCAGGCGATTTTGGTAATCTCCAAAGTGTGATGGAAGGTCTAGTTCAGAATGTTAGGGGGGGCAGTTCTGTCCCCAATTGGGATGTTTATAATTCTGGTCCACCCCAGCTGCATGATACTCAATTGATACAATTTTGTACTAATCATGATGATTTTCTCAGCTGGGAAGGCATATGGAAGTTTGGATATATGACAGTTTTAGTTGTTAAGTTCTGCGTTGTATCTGTTAAGTGTTTTTGTTGATTTGGTTGTGTTAGTTCTGCCTTGTAATAACTTCTATTAAATTTAGCAGCACAATTAACCACTTTTTTTCTTCAAAGAAGCAACCAGCCTTTTTTTTTATTATGCATCTAATATATTAACAAGTTTGGATCATTTAACTACTTCCCCCACATAATTAACCAACTTTTTCAGTTAAATAATCAACCTCTTTTATTCCTTATTTTCTTGCGAGACTCACTATGAATATTCAAGAGGGTACTTTAAGAGTGCCTTGGGATCCTTAAATGTAAGCACAATGAATAGGGTGATTAAATGTCATCTAAATTATTAGTTTCTATCAATTAACCGCTTGCATAACACAATTAACCAACTTTTTATGCAAAATACCCAAACAGTTTTTGTCCTATTTTCCTTGTGAGATTCACGATGAACCTACAACAAGGTATTTTAGGAGTGCTTTGAGGCCACTAAATGTAAGCACAAAGCATAGGGTGTTAAATGTCTTCTAATTTTTCAGTTTTGATCATTTAACCACCTCCCCCACACAATTAACTAATTTTTTCAACTAAATGACCAACTTGTTTTATTTCTCTTTTCCTTGTGAGACTCACCATGAACTTACAAGAGAATACTTTTAAGAGTGAGTTCTGACTTCTAAATATAAACACAATGAATAGGGTGGTTAAATGTCATCTAATTTTCCAGTTTCGATCATTTAACCACCTCCCCCACACAAGTAACCAATTTTTTCAACTAAATGACCAACCTGTTTTATTTCTCATTTCCTTGTGAGACTCACCATGAACTTACAGGAGACTATTTTTAAGAGTGACTTGGGACTTCTAAATGTAAGCACAATGAATATGGTGGTTAAATGTCATCTAATTTTTCAGTTTGGGGCATTTAACCACATCCTCCACACGATTAACCAACTTTTGTAGCTAAATGACCAACCTGTTTTATTTCTCTTTTCCTTGTGAGACTCACCATGAACTTACAAGAGAGGAATTTTAAGAGTGAGTTAGGACTTCTAAATGTAAACACAATGAATAGGGTGGTTAAATATCATCTAATTTTTCAGTTTCGATCATTTAACCACCTCCCTCAGACAATTAACCAATTTTTTCAACTAAATGGCCAACTTGTTTTATTTCTCTTTTCCTTGTGAGACTCACCATGAACTTACAAGAGAGTACTTTTAAGAGTGACTTGGGACTCCTAAATGTAAGCACAATGAATAGGGTGGTTAAATGTCATCTAATTTTTCAGTTTGGTTCATTTAACCACGTCCCTCACTCAAGTAACCAACTTTTTCAGTTAAATGACCAACCTTTTTTAGTCCTCTTTTCTTTGTGAGGCTCACCATAAACCTACAAGAGGGTACTTTATGAGTGACTTGGGACGCCTACACGTAAGTACAATGAATAGGGTGGTTAAATATCATCTAATTTTTCAGTTTGGAGCATTTAACCACATCCTCCACACGATTAACCAACTTTTGTAGCTAAATGACCAACCTGTTTTAGTCTTCTTTTCCTTGCAAGACACGCCATAACCTACAAGAGGGTACTTTAGAAGTTCTTTAGGATCCCTAAATGTAAGCACAATGAAAAGGGTGATTAAATTTTCAGTTCGGATCATTTAACTACTTCCTCCACACAATTAACCAACTTTTTTAGCTAAATGACCAATCTGGTTTATCCTTCTTTTCATTGTGAGGCTCACAATGAACCTTCAAGAGGTTACTTTATGAGTGTCTTAAGATCCCTTAATGTAAGCATAATGCATGGGGTGGCAGTTAAATGATTCAAACAGGTTAATATTTGAGATGCCTTTGGTTGATGACTTGGTTAAGTTTTTTCAAAGTAAAAGTATGTAAAAACTTATCTTAACAAATCCTGCCAAATGTATAGAATAGACTTTAGCGTGTAAAGCACAAATATAAAAAACACACTTTATATAAAAGTATCATGGAACACTAAGATTGAAGTCATACATTACGGTTACACATTGAACATTTCATATTATATTTCAATGCCATTACAGTCTCGTGCTTCATTAATATATACAACATTTTATAGGATACATCTTATCGTTGGTTAATTTCTAGATTAAATCCACAAGACATTGTATAATATTCATAATACCGGTTAACCTTGATAATAAATTGTCACACAAGTGAAAGAATTTTTTACTCCAATTAGGAAAATGATCATCCAACATAGCATCTGTAACAGACTTGCAAATGCAATCTACTTCCAGAATCATTCCTTTGTGTTCCAAAATTACGTTTTCCAAGTCTGTATTTGCTGCTGAGTATCAATCTGGAGTTCTTTGAATGGGAACTTATTCAAGTTTCCAAGGTATAATACTTCCTCATGTTGCATCATGCATGAACTAATACACATCTTTAGGTTTTGATTTCAATGCATTGCATTTGCTAAGAAATTCTCCAAACAGATATATGAAATCCAGACACCATTTATTTAGCATATAAAAGCACAATCAAATAACCTGTTACACAAACTACACACAACACAAACATGATCACAACAACTACAGAAGCCTTTAATCCACTATATAAGAAATCCATTACTAAAGTATAAGTCACTTCTTTCTCTATGAAGAAGTGTTTTACAACTACTTTCAAACTTGCATCTGTCTTCTCCCTAGACATGTGGCGCTTAGAAGTTTGGTCAATTTCTCGTCAAAAGTGTAGTCTAAAAGTGAGAACCTTTATATTATTCCTCTCCAATGACTTACAATGATGATGCAATGCAAGTATGCAAACTTTATTCTTTACATTAACTTACAAACATTACAAGAAAAACGCGCATTACCGACGGATTTTTTCCGCCGGCACGATTCCGGCGGAAATTTGGCATTTTTGGCAGATTTTTTCCCCCGGTAAATTTCCGGCGGAAAAAATAGGTTTTCCGGCAGATTTGTTTTAAAAAAAATATTAATTTTAAAAAAAAAAATCCATTGGAAATGTGCATTACTGGCGGGAAAAATCCGCCGGAAATTACTATCGGAAAAATCCGCCGGTAATGCGCATTACCGCGCGGATTTTTAAAATTTTTTTAATTTTTTTTAAAAAAACTCCGCCGGAAATGTGCATTACCGGCGGATTTTTCCGTCGGAAATTACCGGCGGATTTTTTATTTTTTTTTTATTTTTTTTTTAAAAAATCCGCCGGAAATGTGCATTACCGGCAGAAAAATTCGCCGGTAATTTCCAACGGAAAAATCCACCGGTAATGCACATTTCCGGCGGATTTTTCAAAAATTATTTATTTATTTTTTTCCACTCTCCTCATTTCCTATAACCTCTTCTCACATTTCTGTTTCTCTAACCTCTTTTCTTCTCAAATATTCAGTCTACGAATTTAAATAATTAAAATAATATTAATTTTTTAAATAAATGAATTTTAAAAAAAGAAATAAATTAAACAAGAAATAAATAAAAATAAACGAATTTAAAAAAAGAAATAAATTAAAAACAAATTAAAAAAATTAAATAATATTTTTAAATTAATTTACCGGCGGATTTTATTAAATTACCGGCGGAATTTTTAAAATAAATATTTTTAAAAAAATAATTTCTGGCCGGATTTTCCGCCGATAAGCGTTACCTACGGACGAATTACCGGCGGAAAATATCCACTGGTAATGTCCAATTTCTGGCGGATTTTTGTCCGCCGGAAATCCCCGTTTTTCTTGTAGTGAAAGTAGTACTCAAATGTCATATAGGATATCTAGGAAAAGTTGTTCAGCAATACGTGAAGTAAAAAAACAAGAAGATGGATTTCTAATCATGAATGAAGAAAATTCTTAACTGTACTAAATGCATTACAAACTGAATACATCCTTCAATAGACACAAGTTCGGGTATTACATGTGTTTACATTTTGATAATGAAAAATGGAGTATCAAAGAAAACGAAACAAAGAGCAAAACTAATCAGTCACCTTAAAACAATAAGGAAGGCAAAGTCATCAAGCAACTATAAAAAAGTCAATTTCTTGCAAACATGACGTTGGTTTTCCAAGCTCAATGTGAGTTCAACCCCCTGAGAGAAATCAATTGAGTTCAGAACAGTTCTAAAGAAAGAGAGAAATACCATAATGAGCATGTTTCCATGATTAATGCAGTGGCAGTAAGGGGCATCCAAAAATCAAGCAAAACTTAACCCCAAATCACTCAAACAAGAAGAAAACTCAGGAAATTTACTCCCTAATTCAGAGTAATTAAAAATAATTGCTCCAATGATGACTAAATCATTGAAAACCATCCCTACTCACAAAGAATTGCTCAAGAACTAAACCAAGATTTTTCCCCAAATTGAACCCTAAAACAAAATTCGTTTAGAAATAAAACAACAAGAGTAGAGATTGCAAGTAATAGAACCGCGAATAAGGGCAAAGATTCTTACATGTTTGCTTGCAAAAGCCCTCTCCTTCGATGGCGGCGACGACAATCGTGACTAAGGCTTTCTCTGGTTGAGAACAGCGAATCAGAGCACAACGTTGAAGAAGAAGAGCTTCAACGGAAAGGAAAGAATAAGGAGATGAAAGAGAACCAAAGAGAAACGGAGGGCCGAGTAGATGGGTTGTTGAGAGGAAGGAGAAGAAGAGACCGGTGCTTGGAAGATAAAGAGAAGAATGGTGTGTGTTGTGTGACACAGAAGAAGGAAAAGAGAAAGCGTGTTTTTTTTTATTAGGCTTAATTACAGTTTTGGTCCCCCTATTATGACCAACTCACGATTTTGGTCCCCAAAGTTTTAATTTGACGATTTTGATCCCCCTATTTTCCCAATTTGTAAAATCAAGGTCCCCCTCTTAATTTGGTCAAAATTAAAACTGACTTTGACTTTCAATCCTACGTGGCAGTCCACGTAGACTGCCACGTAGGCAGCACTGTTCTCCTCTCTCTCTCTCTCTCTCACAGCACTGTTCCCCTCTCCTCTCTCTCAAAGTCCTCTCCTCTCTCTCACAGCCCCCTCCCCTCCCCCCTCGTTCTCTCTCTTGTCGCTCTCTCGTCGCTCTCCCTCTCTCGCCGTTCAGATCCAGATCGCAGAGGAGGGGGAGGGGTTCGCAGAGGTCGCAAAGGTGGGTGGTGGCTGTGGGTGGGTGGTGGTTGTTGGTGGCTGACGGGGTTCGGTGCGAAGGGGAAGGGGAAAACGAGGGGGGGAGGGGAGGCGCGAAGGGGGGAGGGGTTCAGAAGGGGAGAGGGGGTCACGGTGGGGCGATGGGAGGGGGCTGTGAGAGAGAGGAGAGGGCTGTGAGAGAGAGGAGAGGGGAACAGTGCTGCCTACGTGGACTGCCACGTAAGATTGAAAGCCAAAGTCAGTTTTAATTTTGACCAAATTAAGAGGGGGACCTTGATTTTACAAATTGGGAAAATAGAGGGATCAAAATCGTCAAATTAAAACTTTGGGGACCAATATCGTGAGTTGGTCATAATAGTGGGACCAAAACTGTAATTAAGCCTTTTTATTATTTAAAAATTCTAACTGAATTTAATTTTCAAATAAAATGCAACCGGGTCCTACCACTATATATATCACAACTAATCCATCTGTATTTCTACTTTTGGCCGTATTTGTCTCTCTAAATTTGGCTAAATAACATTATTGATAGATATATTAGATTCAATAATGCTATTCAGCCAAAAAATACAGCCAAAAACAGACAAATACAAGAAAATATACGGTGGGACCAGTTGCTGAAAATTAAATGATATTTTATAACTTTTAAAAGAATAAAAACACTTGTCTAGAAACACAGTTGAAAGATACACAGCTTATCACTCACTTCATCCCTTCCTTCCTTCGTTGCAAGTTCAAAGCTCACTTCCTCTCTTTGTTGGCGCACACACTTCCTCTCTCCCATTGAGTTTACATCAAACACGCTTTCTCTCCTTACAATGTAACGCAGAACTCTCTCACTGTCTCCTTCCTCAACCTCCACTCTCCTCCATCGACCTCCGCCGTTAACTGTGCTCCAGTGGCCACGAAGATAGCCTGTGTTTCTCCCTCTAATCGCGCGTCTTCTCTGCTCCATTCCTCTCCATTTTTGTCTCTGTCGTTTCTCCGCCGTTACTCCGCTGTTACTCTGCCGTTTCGTCGCTTCTGCACCTCTTCTCCACTGCAACCTTCTTCCACTCAGGTAATTTATATTGATTTTTTCCTTAATTTGTCCCTAATTTGACTGATTGCAAAAACCCCAATTTAATTTGAAAGGAAACCCTATTCTTGTTAGTCAAAATTGGAATTTTACCATGATAGCTGGAGTAAACATTTGGCTCCTATTCAGCTTGGCCTTTGATATCCGTAGAAATTTTAGGTTGAGTTTGGGTTAGATTGAGTCCTCTTGTCCTTTACAGTTAGATTGAAAGAAATAATTGTGAAATACCAGATTGGTTTATGGCTTTGAAAAGTTGGTTAATTGGGGCAGTAATGTGGCTATCTGGTTGAAATGGATTTTGTACATGTCACACCAAGAACATTTGAGTTATACTTAAGAAATTGGGATTGAAAAGTTGGTTAATTGGGGTTGTTTAGCTGATATGTTAAGAAATTTGGGTTTACATCTATGCACTATATTAAATTTAATATAAGCTATACATAATTGGATTTTATTGTGCAGTACTGTTGTGACGCCGACATCTAAAATTTCATGGAGGGTGATAGTGCTGAGGCTGAAGGTATAACAGTTGACAACCCCAACAATGACGATAGATGTTGGGAGCCAACAATCGGGATGTGTTTTGCTTCATTAGATGATATCATATTATGGTGAGTATGCCTTAAAAAAAGGATTTGGATGGAAAAAGAGAGTGAATAAGCGAACCAAGCGAGCTAATGACAAAAACAATACGGAGGTTTGTGTTGTTTTTTAACAAATTATGTATTAAGCATTAAACTCCATATCACATGCATCTTACTGTTTTTTGTATAATGTGTAGGCGGGCAATATTGGAACCGTGGGTATGGAAGTCAACACCGACATTTGTGTGGAATCAACTGTTGAGGTTACTACTGGTGGAGATGTGACGGAAGCAACTACTTTGGTTCGTGTCCATTATAAGATTTTACTAAAAGTGTAGAGTTTCCAATTTTCAATTTGTTCGCGGACTAATTTGATTCGTCAGAAAATTTCGGGAAAATTTATGTACTATTGTTTAGTTTGAGTTGTAACTTGTTGTGAAAGATTTCAAGACTTATCAGCAGGTCATTGGGTTGGATTGATTTATAACTCGTGGAGAGTTGTTGGATGCAAACAATGTGGTTTAGTTTGCATCAGATGATTGTGCAAACTTCATTTAGTATGTTAACTACATTGTGGTTTTAGCTGTATCATTTTCATCATTCAATCAAATTACTTATTTCGCATTTGTGGATAAGTGATTTTACATATGTTCACTTTGACCTGAAGTCGAGTTTAGTTGAACTTATTTAACAATTCCTCTATACAGTCAGGAAATGTATATATAAATAAAGATGCTGGAGTCTCAGATTTCGCGCACAACAGTTGGGCTTCTCAATGTCCAACCGTTACAGAAGCAACTTATTTAAGATTAGACAATGCAACTAACAACTTTAGTTCGTCTTGTCAGGCATGTTGCTTGATTGTCTGTTATTAGAGTTTTTATTTATATCTTCATGTTGTTAAACAAAATCAGTGATTATTAACAGGTAGGAGGTGACATTCCATTCATGGAACTTTTGGCAAACATGGAAACAGACTTCACGGGATTGTCAGAATTGACTACAAATCCCTGACTTTAGCTTGAAGGATACTCCCTGCATATTAATGGTCATGAGTATTTTTTTGTTGTAATTAAAGATATATGTATATTAATGCTCATGAGAAATTTTTGTTGTAATTAGACATATATGTATCTTTTGATTAGTATTGATGTAAATGTTGTAAATGACATCAGGTTCATGTTTTGATACACATTGTATAGACAGTGTGTAATGTTGAAGTTAACATGTTGCTTAATGTTGTTTCACAGTCATACATCAATGATATAGTGCCCTCATGCTGTTTCAAAGTGAGTACCAAAGGAAACCATCTCAAAAACCAGCTTGGTGTATTGCCTATAAAAGTTGGTCAATTGACGATGTAATGTGGCTATCTGTTTCAAAATTAGGAAGTACATGTTACCACCCAAACCTTTGAATTATACTTACTTCAATTATGATATGTAGCAGTTAAATAGTTCTCTCATTATATTCAACTCGAGAAAAATATGTGCCGCTTGAGAATGCCGTTTTAAGGGTACTCTGAACCTTGATAGGTCAGATATTCGCATAGGGTTTTGAATGATGTCCTTTCATTTGAGTAGCCAAGACCAATGACCAAGATTGCCAAGTAATTCACCAACTTTTTTTAACACAATAGCCAACCCACCTTAGTCCAAAACCATTATGAGTCAAATATGCACACTCGACGAAGGAAGAATCCAAGACAGACCAAAGATAGTGCAGCAATGCGAACACCATATCATCGTTATGGTGGGAAAAAGATGGAAGCCGTGTAGAGGACATGACAGATTTTATATCACTCTAAAATCAGTTATTTTGAAACCTTTATGCCATCATATATCACTCTAAAATTAGAAGGAAAATTCGAAGTAATCCATGCCAGCTGTTGCGCTTTTTATCCTACACAACAACTAGATATAAGAATAAGAACAACACAAGTTATGAAATAAATAATTTGCTAGAAGTTTATGAAGTGCCCTTACCTTAATTGAAGATGAAACCAAATATAGCACATTTCTGTTATTATTTATACTACTTTGGGAGATGCATTGACAATAATAAAATTGGACACAGTGACATTCCCTAACACTGTTTTGAACAAATGTGGGTTGGTTATCTTGTTAAAAAAGTTGGTGAATTGCTTTGCTGTGTTGGTCATACGTCTTGGCTACTCAAATGAAAGGACATGACCGAACCCCTATGCCAATATCTAATATATCCAGGTTCAGAGTACCCTTATTTGGTGTCCCATGTGAACACACAGTGATATTCCCTAATAGTTTTGGACAAACGTGGGTTGGTTATCTTGTTAAAAAAGTTGGTGAATTGCTTTGCTGTGTTGGTCATACGTCTTGGCTACTCAAATGAAATGACATGACCGAACCCCTATGCCAATATCTGATATATCCAGGTTCAGAGTACCCTTATTTGGTGCCCCATGTGAACACATAGTGATATTCCCTAATAGTTTTGGACAAACGTGGGTTGGTTATCTTGTTAAAAAAGTTGGTGAATTCCTTTTACAAGGTTTTCTTTGAAACTAAATGTAAACGAGAGCACTATATGAAACAACATGAGGGCACTATATGAGTGCCATAGGACCCTTAGAAATAACCAAGTTTTTAATACAAATGACCAATCTATAATAATCATCATTTTTGTGAAATTGACCATGAGACTACAAGAGGGCACGAAATTAGTGGGTTGGAACACATATATGTAAGCACAACGTGATGGATCGTTCAAATGGCATATAGTTTGTAAGTTCTAATCAAATCACCATGTTCCCCATAGAAATAACCAAGTTTTTAATACAAATGACCAACCTATAATAATCATCATTTCTTTGTGAAATTGACCACGAGACTACAAGAGGGTACTGAATCAGTGGGTTGAGACGCATATATGTAAGCACAGCATGATGGATCCTTCAAATGGCATATAGTTTATCAGTTGTAATTAAATCACCAAGTTCCACACAGAAATAACCAAGTTTTTAATACAAATGACCAACCTATAATAATCATCATTTCTTTGTGAAATTGACCATGAGACTACAAGAGGGTACTGAATCAGTGGGTTGAGACGCATATATGTAAGCACAGCATGATGGATCCTTCAAATGGCATATAATTTATCAGTTATAATCAAATCACCAAGTTCCACACAGAAATAACCAAGTTTTGAATACAAATGACCAACATATAATAACCATCATTTCTTTTGAAATTGACCATGGGACATTAAGAGGTTACTAAATCAATGGGTTGGGACACATATATGTAAGCACAACATGATGGATCACTCAAATGGAATATAGTTTCTCAGTTCAAATCACCACGTCCAACATAGAAATAACCAAGTCGTTAATAATGCCCAGATTACAGATACAGGTACAACACAAAACAGCAATAAAAACTTCATTACAATCAAACTTGAAAAGTTCATAATGCCATTACAATAAAACTTGATAATGCTATTACAATCATGCCATCAAACTCCATAATGCCATTACAATTAAACTTCAAAGTTCAACACTAGATAAAATGCACTACAACGGCATGAACCATGAATAAAAGCAAGGTAATTATCATCCCAATAACAAGCCCATGAACCCTACTCCTTTCTTTGGCCAATTTCAGTTGTAGCTTCTCAATCTTCTTATTCCCTGCTTCCATAAGCTTATCAGCATACAGGCAACCATTGCAAGGAGATGATGCTGTAGGTTCTGGTGGTGCGGCCACTGGATTTAAAATCTGGGGTATCACTGTATCACCTCTTGGGACAAAGTCAGTACGGCATAATTCATCATCCCATCTAAACAGCTTACAGCTTATTTCTTCATTCTGGAAAAATTAAAAGCAGTATGTCAGAAGGAATTAAAACAACAAACGGGAAACAAAGTGGGTTTCGAAACAATGATAGAGCTTACCATAAAATTCGGACATTTCCAATATCTCCTATTTGGGTTTTGGCCCGTGTTTGAGGTGTACATCCTCATTGTTAAACCACACCCACATTTGGGTAATCTGAATCGCTGAGCATTCGAAGTTGAATTTGAGGTTGAAGATTGCGAGGTAGCCATTGAAGCTTGCGTTCACGAATTCGAGGAAGAAGATGATGGATCTGTTAGGGTTCGAATAGGGTTTCCTTTCAAATTAAATTGGGGACATTTAGGGTTTTTGCAATCAGTCAAATTAGGGACAAATTAAGGAAAAAATCAATATAAATTACCTAAGTGGAAGGAGGTTGCAGTGGAGAAGAGGTGCAGAAGCGGCGAAACGGCAGAGTAACAGCGGAGTAACGGCGGAGAAACGACAGAAACAAAAACGGAGAGGAATGGAGCAGAGAAGACGCGCGATTAGAGGGAGAAACACAGGCTATCTTCGTGGCCACTGGAGCACAGTTAACGGTAGAGGTCGACGGAGGAGAGTGGAGGTTGAGGAAGGAGACAGTGAGAGAGTTCTGCGTTACATTGTAAGGAGAGAAAGCGTGTTTGATGTAAACTCAATGGGAGAGAGGAAGTGTGTGCGCCAACAAAGAGAGGAAGTGAGCTTTGAACTTGCAACGAAGGAAGGAAGGGATGAAGTGAGTGATAAGCCGTGTATCTTTCAAATGTGTTTCTAGACAAGTGTTTTTATTCTTTTAAAAATTATAAAATATCATTTAATTTTCAGCAACTGGTCCCACCATATATTTTCTTGTATTTGTGTGTTTTTGGCCAAATCTTTTGGCTGAATAGCATTATTGTATTAGATTAGATCAGATGTTTCATATCAGTAAAATACAACACGTTTCATGACCGCCGCCGATCTGAGAAAAATACTGAGTGTATCACATTCATAGAAAATTCGTCACCTTCTGTTTTAGACAAAAAGAAATTCGTCACCTCAAACGTCATAACCTCCGTGAACGACATGATCACCATCCGTATATATAAGCCTATCTATCTATCCACATAAACGTTGCATGTCACCATGGCACAACACCACTTCCTCATCATAACATATCCTATACAAGGCCACATAAACCCCGCTCTTCAGTTCGCCAAGCGACTCATTACCATGGGCGCACACGTCACCTTTGCTACTAGCATATGCTTATACCGCCGCCTTATCAACAAACCAACAATTCCCGGCCTCTCCTTGGCCACTTTCTCTGACGGCTATGACGACGGTTACAAACCTAACAACGACACCGACGTCGTATCCTACATGTCGGAACTCAAGCGCCGCAGCTCAGAATTTCTCACAAACACCATACTCTCTGCCAAACAAGAAGGTCACCCTATCACTTGTTTAACCTATACTCTTCTCCTTCCTTGGGTCGACACGGTGGCGCGTGAACTTCATATCCCAGCGGCGTTGCTGTGGATTCAAGCAGCCACAGTTTTTGATATTTATTATTATTACTTCTACGAACACGGCGACTACATCAACCACAAATCAAACGACCCCACATTTTCCATAGAATTACCAGGTTTGCCAATCTCGTTCTCAAACCGTGACCTTCCCTCGTTTCTTTTAGCGTCAAACACATACACTTTTGCTCTTCCTTTCTTCAAAGAACACATTCAAATTCTTAACGAGGAAAGCAACACAACAAGAGTGCTTGTGAACACTGTGGAGGAGTTCGAACATGAGGCATTAAGAGCCGTTGATAAGCTCAGAATGATACCCATAGGACCGTTGATTCCATCTGCCTTCTTAGATAAAGATCCTGCTGATACTTCATTTGGTGGTGACGTCATTCGTGTATCAAATGATTACCTTGAATGGTTAAACTCAAAGCCTAAGTTTTCAGTAATTTATGTTTCTTTTGGTTCACTAGCTCTGTTACCAATGAAACAAATGGAGGAAATCGCACGTGCGTTATTGGATTTTGGATATTCTTTCTTGTGGGTCATTAGAGAAAAGGGAGTGGATGAGAAAGAAGGGGAGTTGAGCTGTAGAGAGGAACTTGAGAAGATGGGGAAGATAGTGAAATGGTGTTCTCAAGTGGAGGTTCTATCACATACTTCTTTGAGTTGTTTTGTGACACATTGTGGATGGAATTCGACATTGGAAAGTTTGGCTTCGGGAGTTCCTATGGTGGCGTTTCCTCAGTGGACAGATCAAACGACTAATGCGAAGTTAATAGAAGATGTGTGGAAGACAGGGGTGAGGGTGGGTAAGGTGAATGAGGAAGGGATAGTGGGAGCTGAGGAAATTAGGAGGTGTTTGGATGTGGTGATGGGGAGTGGAGAAAAAGGAGAGGAATTGAGAAGGAATGCGAATAAGTGGAAGAGTTTGGCTAGGGAAGCTGTTAAGGAAGGAGGGTCTTCGGATAAGAATCTGAAGACTTTTCTGGATGATATTGGATGCATTGCTGAAAGTTGAGCTGGACTTTTGTCCTCTCAATCTGTTTTTTTTTACCTTTCATTTTCTCTCCTATGATCACAATTTACATTTTGTTTTTGGTGTAAATTAATCGCAACTTTTATTTTGGTGTAAATTAACACTGCTGCAACTTTTTTTTTAAACAAAAGAAAGGGATATGGAATCTCATTAAAACCTTCCGATGCAAAACCCTCCTTTGGAAAAAATATCACGAAGAAAAGAGTACTCCCCCGGCCCTAAATTTTATTCATAAAAAAGATAAAATATACAAAAAATATGGGGGGACTAGACCAAAACCCATGAGCATAAACATCGTGATAACTGGAAAAAAATAAAAGCAAACCTATAGAGGTGTGCAAAAGCATCACTATAACGACTCTCATCCCAACCAGGTCGGCACCAAAGTCATTAACAATCATTTGCAGCACACCAAAAATAGGAGCCAAAACGAGAACCCAATCCATCGAAGGACGGAAGGAATTAACAAAACCGGTAGTTAGGCAAACCTAACCTATTCCTGAAAAAGTCCTCACCAATGAAGCTCGGGATGAGATTCCACCAAGTAAAACCACTTGAAGTAGTTTCATGACCTGCAAGCTTATCAGCACAAGCATTACCTTCTCTATAAATGTGAGTGCAAACGAAATTCATCTATCTAGTCAGGTATAAATTAACAATTGTTCCATCTGTTGCGAAGGTTCCAAGGAACGACATTACAGTCCTTAAAGGCGGAAACAACTAGTTGAGAATCACATTCTAACCACAAAAACATCCAACCTTTATCAAAAGCAATCTCGATTGCCAACATAGCCCCAATAAGCTCAGTATGCAGCGCATAACTGTTGCCTATGTAGGCAGAAAAACACCCAAGGACAATAGCACTTCTATCTCTAAAAATACCACCACAAGCAGCAAGACCAAGGCACCCTTTAGCAGCACCATCTGTATTGCACTTAATCATATAAAGAGCAGGGGGAACCAAATTACCTTTTTGATGGTTGAAGAATTTCTGTAATTACCAATGATATTAAAGACTTTTATAATCATAAATTCGGCAATAGAGGAAGACATTGTAGACTTAGGGGCATTTCCTGCTAAAGTCACATTGGAGATGATTAAATTGATAGCAGTATGTAAGGGGATCATATGATTCTCAAATCTAGCATGATTCCTGCAATACCAGATAACCCAAAAAACGTTTACAATCGCAGCAGAGACAATGTCACTCAATTGAGGACTCCAACCATAAGAAGTCGATGATAAAATGCGCTGAAAAGAAGAAGTGTCAAGATGGAGGCTTAGGATTCCTCCGAGCCAATTCCAAATATGTTTGGCAAATGGGCAGGCAGGCAAGGAACAGGCGGTGAGAAGTCTCTAATTAGTCACTACCACAAAGGCTACAAACAGAAACAACAGTGCAACCTGTAATCCAAAGTTGGTCATTTGTTGGCATTTTATTATGAAGAGCCCTCCAAATAATAAATGATTTTGAAGGCGGAATGAAACTCTTCCAAACTGTCTTGGTCCAGGGAACTACCTGCCCAGCAGGAACGAGAAAACGGAAAGAATCCTTGAAAGTCAAATCTCCTGAATTAGAGCAATCCCACATCAATTGATCCTCCACCGGAATATTGGGAATAACTATTTTCTGAATTTCAGAGTAAATTTGGGGGAAGTGATTAATGAAATCCATAGGGATAGACCATCTACCGTTTACTATAAAATCACTTAGAGTAGCTTTAAGATCCTTATGCAAATTAGAAGGTATACCAATGATATCCACAATAGGCCTGGATAGTCAAGAATCGGTCCAAAGATTTATTCTAACACCATTTCCCAGCTTCCAATGAGTGCTCGAGAATCACAGAGATAGAAATAATAACTCATTTATTCATATTGTCTCAAATTATCAAATTTGGTTTCTGTAATTTTTAACTTCGCTGTATTTTTATTGTCAAAAAAATAACTTCGCTGTTTTTTTATTTTTATTAATTTTTTGTACTTTATTTATGTAAATTTATTGAATTTTAGAGTTAAAAAATTGGGGATAACCGGTGATAGCTTCCAATCTCTGTATTGTTATCGACGACTAAATTTAGTTGCCGGCACACCTCCACGTAGAATTAGTCCCGCGCCAGTTTCCAATAGTTGCTGCATTTTTTAGTTGTTCCAAACTAACATCCACTTAGAGACGCGTCAAAGATGCTCTAATACTATAATGTTATTAGCCTTTTTTTTCTTTTGACAAAATATTAATCATAGCCTTAGAATGGTAGAAAAAATACTAAATTGTTTGGCTTGTTTGGTTCAAAGATGTGGATTTTAATGTGGGGATGAGATGGAAAGACAAGAAAGAGAAGAAATTTAAATATGTTTTTTGTTTGGTCTCACATGGAGAGGGGAGGGAAATTCCACTATAGGAGAAGTATAAAATAACATTTTTTTACTTTTTGTTTCTCTATACGAAGTGTCAATTGTTACTGTCACTTAAAACTCACACACTTTCTCAAATTTAAAAATTTGCACTAATACCTCTATGAAAAATATATTTTGACACTCCTAATTTTGTTTTTTGCACATCAATCTCCTATTCTTCTCTTATTACTGCTACTACTCTTCCATGTTGCAGCTCCAGAGGTGGTTTGTAGTGTAACTATGGAATAGTTTTGGCTACCTCAAAAGTGATATATGTATTTGAATAATTAAGTATATTTTATTAACCGAGAACCAATATGGTATGGCCAGTCTAAGAAAGTAGTTAGACCAGACATGTGATTGACCTAATCAATATTATGGTCGAACTAGTGACCTGAGCGATCAGACCAGTGGGTCGAACTAGTTTAACCCACTAATGTTGCCTTTTTTTTATTTTTTATTGCAAAATGACGTCATTTTTTCTGTTGTGAGGGTGTTTATGTTAAAAATAAAAATAACATATTTTGCTTGTTGTGAGGGTGTTTAAGATATAGTAATATTGTTTTATAATTTTTCAAGTATGAAATTGATACGTATCATAAATTTTTTGATACTTTTTAATCGTGATTGGGTCACGCGATTAATTAGTGACCCACATGTCTTGCCAGTGACCCACTAACCATGTGTCTTGAATGGGTTGATGATCGGTTCGGTTTAACAACATTGTGCAAAAGTACTCGAGTTAAGAGTATTTTGCCACCAAGGATAAGTTAGTTAGTGTAATTGGTCTCACATGGTTAATATTTATAGTTAAGATAAAATTATCGGTGGTTGAAGGAACATACAAATTTAAAAATACAAAAGAGAAAAAACTTCACAAAATCTTGTTTTTTTTTTATAAGCAAACGTTAGTGCGGGTGGGGAAATGTTAGTTTCCGGGGTTTGAATCCTCCTTTATGCAACTCATTTATGTCCCTTAACTCGCCAATTGAACTGCTTTCATATGGGACTTCACAAAATCTTGTTGATGTCCGTCGTTAGAGTTTCTCAGGCCAGAGGGAGAAAGTCAGACAAATCCATCGATCTTCAACGTTGCTAGTTGGAGCTACATCCACAATCAACAATTTAAATTGTGCAATCTTATTGAGATTGTATCCATAAATTCAACAAATGTCAAAGATACTAAGTCTCTCCACAACAAAGAAGCAACTCGAGATTTTGATTTTTTATCAGTAAGGCACCCACCACCATTTTGATTTTTTAGGAGGCTAGCATTAAAAAGCTCGAGATTTTTTTTACCCCTAAGCCACCATTTTCTATAGGTACACACACTTTTTTTCAACTAACCCGACAAGTTTTGTGGTTTCTCACCACACCACCACCACCTCAAAGAAATTTTTTGGTGCATACTGGTTAGAGATTTAGAGATTGGATTACTTTCCTCGGAGCTTTAAAGAAGGATAAGAAGTAAGCAAATTATTTAGCACCCAATTTATCAATGTAATCCTACCTCCAATAGAAAGATATTTTTTCCATGAAGAGAGTCACTTCCCCATTAAATCCTCCATCGGTGTCCATGCAAAGTATTTTCGTGGATTTGCTCCCACAAAAATAGTCAGAAATTTTGGTGGGATGGAACTTGCACATCATTGCTTGCCTCATGAAACTATCTTCAATATTTATTCCAAATAAATTGCTTTTAGCAAAATTCACTCACAATCAGAAGCTAATTCTGTTGTATTTTATTGAAAATAAAAAGATATTTCAAAAGTGAGAAGTCCCACATTGCTTGGCTTTGGATTCACCAAAGTCTTCATATACTAAAGCTTAATGAGAGCTAGTGAACAAGCAACTAGAAGGGACTCTCTCGCGCGCACAAGCAGGGACCAACATGGCATGGATCACGCCTCCGGTTGTTTATCTAACATTTCTGTGTTTGCAGGTTTATTTTCGACAGCAGCTACTTCGACTTCAAAAGCTTCTGTTTTTGCACATTTGGTTCGCAGCAGTCCTTGCCACTCAACAGCATCAGTCGAAATTTTACTTCTAAAATTCGACTACAGAATTTCGACTGCAGTCAGCATCATTCGACTACAGCCATATCAACATTTTTGACAACAAATTCAAAGCCACATAAAACAGATTTAAGCCCCTCAAGATTATTATCCAAGTAATTTTACTCACATGAGGATTGTATCATTGGCATATTGTGAAATTTGAAAAGAAATATCTCATATCTCATAATAATACAATGTGAAATGATGAGCGCATCTAATATGGACCTCTCCAATAAGGTCCACCAGCGGACCTTTACTATTTTTAGTAAAAAATGAATTTTTGGTAACCAATCTTATAAGATCTCGGTAACTATTAAAAATGGATGAACACTAATCTTGCAAGACCTTCGGTAACTATTAAAGATGGATGGACACCAATCTTGCAAGACTTCCGTAACTATTAGAAATAGAGATTTTTTTTGTACCCCCATCATATCACTCTATACCCCCACATAATTTGATAAACCGAAAATACCCCTGCTAAACTAAAACTCGCTCGGATTTATCTTTTTTTAGATAAATCCGCTTTGTTATTTTTCCAAAGCGGATTTATCTTCCCAATAGGTAAATCTGACTTTTAAATAACAAAGCGGATTTACCTAATGTGGGGGGGTACATCCGCTTTTAAAATTAACAAAAGCGGATTTACCTAATGTGGGGGTAAATCCGATTTTGAAATTAAAAATAAAATTAATTTTTTTTAGAAATATAAAATAAATATGAATATCGGTCGTCTTTTGGTTTTGTTTAGTGTATTGTTCGTTAACATGTGACGATGTTGTACGCCGGGTGAATAATTTAGGCTAAAAAACCGGTTTTCGAGCAATCTACTCATACCACTATAGAAATCCGTTAAAGAGTCAAAATCCCAAATTCCATCATACCACTATAGAAATCCGTTAAAGATTCAAAACTAATCTAAAAATTATAAAAACGCCACTATAAATATAATAAAACCAAAATAAGGTTATGCAAATTTTTTCTGATTTTTTGGGGATTATGAAAAATTAAAAAAAATTAATAAAAAATAGTAAACGATGGAATTTGAGATTTTGAGCTCCCTTGAAGCCTTTGCTTTCGAACCATTGAAAGATGTTCATCCAATTTTACTTCCTTCCTTGGCTTCAAAGCTAAAAGCAGCCATTTAGATTCTATTATTCTATTTAATTACCACCTTCCAAAACTGATTCAATTGTCCTGAAAGAAGTCGAGTCTTGAGGATGATAAGCATCATATCCAGATGTGATCCCATTATTGCATGCAAAGCTCTCCAAAATCGAGAATTAAACTTAGGATCCCTATCCGACACAATACTTGTAGGGACTCCATGACACTTAACAATATTCTTGAGATACTCCTCTGCCAGCCTTGACACCTTATAATTGGAGCGAACGGGAATAAAATGAGCAGATTTTGTCAAGCGATCAACGACAACCCAAATGGAATCATGACCATTCCGTGAAAGAGGCAACCCCATCACAAAATCCATGGAAACACTTTCCCACTTCCACATAGGAAGATGGTGTTTGGTTTCAATGTCAACAATGAACGACCTATCACCAATACGCACAAAACAATTTTCACAAAGCAACTGGGTAGAAACACTGCCCTCAACGGGCGTGTGGATTTCAATAGGATGAGACAGAGAAGTTAAGGTCAATTGCAACTTCTTGGCACAATCTATGGCAATAAACGAGTGGGTAGCACCCGAATCAAACAGAATATCAATAGGATTTTGAAAGAGAAAACCTGTACCCTTCAAAAGATTTGGAGACTCCCTAGCCTTGTTGGAATTCAAAGTGTAGACTCTTCCTTGAGTAGCGGAAACTGACTGTGATCCCTTCAACCTCTTCGGACAATCCTTAACATAATGTCCCGGCTCCTTACAGAAGTAGCACTCCTGTCTTCCCATAAGACACTCACCCCGATGAAATCTTCCACACTTGCTACAAACATTGAACTTGTTAGAATCGGATGTCTAAACCTACTTCCCTTTGTTAATGTTACCCTTTGGCTTCATGGTAGCATTTGAAGTTTCAGCCCCTTTCTTCTTTCCTTTCCAATATTCTCTCTTTTCCTCATACATCCTATTGATATCATCTTCTGCAATATAAGCTTGTTGTACCAACACGGCATAATTGGTGAAAGTGTAGGAACTAAGACCCTGGACAACATCAGCACGAAGACCCATCTTGTACATCTGCATCTTTCCTTCATCATTGGGTGCATACCTAGCCAGTTGATAAAACTGAGATGATTCCTCAAACTTAGCGGTGTATTCTCCCACCGTCATGCTGCCTTGCTTGAGATTCACAAACTCTGTCAGCTTGTTCAACTTCTTTACTGGAGGAAAGTAATGTCCAAGAAATATCTCCTTAAAGTTAACCCATATAATGGGAGTCCCTTGATTCGCCATCAATTTTCGAGCATTAGTCCACCAGGTTTGCACTTCTCCTTCAAACATATGAGCTGCAAAGGTTACTTTCTCTTCTTCACTACACTGAAAGGTCCTAAAAATCCTCTCCATGGCATCAATCCAGCAATGAGATGACATTACGTTCGGGCCACCCTTGAAACTTGGTGGATTCATCTTTTGAAAGCGAAAGTAAGCTCTGTTGGGGTCTTCCGGAGGTTGTTGCACATGAGGCTATTGATGAGCCTGTTGTTGAAATTTCAGCATGTCTTGCATCATCTTTTGCTACCTCTCCATACAATTCTACATCCACTCGAAGTGTGGATCGATCGGCGCATTTCCTCTACCGCTTCCGGTCATAATTCTGCAAAGTATGCACAAAACATCAAGTTGATTAGACTCGATATCTCATAGCATAGTAAGAAGAATCACATCCAAAAGACATAAAGGACTACTAACATCTAGGTCCGACTAGGCCGAGCCGCTTTGATACTAAAATGTAACATCCTAGATTTTTAGCCGACAATAAAAATCTGAGACTTTACTTTTTGGAACATTCAGAGTACACATTTAAAGTTGGATTATACAACAAATTAATTACAAATGCCCACAAGGATAGGATTTTCTTAAAAAGGGAAAACTTAGTTCAAATACATTTAAATGTGCATACAGACACTAAGTAGTTTTCTCTCTCGAGGCAAAGCTATTCGATTCACATAAACTTTTATTTATCAAGGGAAAGGTTAGGAAGGGATTGGGGAAGGTCTGAAATCCAAAGGGAGAGTTTTGAGTAAGTTTTGGAAAATTGGACAGAGCTCATAATCGATTAGATGGTTGTATAATTGCATAAAATCAGTTTCAAAAGAGTCTATAATCGATTGTCTGCCTGTAGAATTGCAAAAAAAAAAAATCAATTTCAAAACAGTTCCTCGTTCCCTTTAATTTCCAAACTCAATCCAGTCACCCTATCTCACAAAACAACAATGCTTACCATATCAAATCAGAATATCCAACAACAAGCCACACAATATCATACATATCATAACTTAAAATAACATACAACGACAAAACAAAAGAAAGTGGGAGACAAAGGTAGAGAACTCACTGTTTCCTTAACAAGCAAGAGAAATCAGACTACAACGAATTCAAAACACACAGTCAGCCCTTCCAATGTCAAGTAGAAGACAAGGTGGATCTTCTATCAGCTCCTATTGTTCATTGATGACCAGAAATGGGACATACAAGAAGAGAAACTTAGTTTTCATGGTGGTTGTTGAGTTTGGACAAATCTTGAGCTTGATAATGGGTGAGGGTTTTTGAAATCTTGATGAAAGAAATAGAAAGAGTTCCTACTTACTTGATGCTAGTGAAATGAATAACTTGCATGTTGATCAAGTTGGAATCTTTTCCCTCTTTCCCTCTTCTTTTTCGCACCCTCCCTCTTCTCTCCACTTCTCTTTCTAATTTTAGGTTTTTGTGAATAGTTTGTGTTTGTGAAAAGAGGTAGCCGGGGGATAAGAGAGAAAAGTGGGAGTTTTTTTAATGAATTTAGATTTTTAACTAAGGTGAAATTCCTATTCTACCCTCCCTCTAGTCATATAATACTAAGGCACTCTTAGTCCACTATGATCATCTCTAAAACTCTAATAAGTCATAAAATTAACCAATCATTCAATTACCTCCATAATTCACACTTAAACAATAATAACTCAAGCATAAATCACTTCAATTAAACATTCACATTCATTTAAGTCACTTAGCAATCAAAGAAATAAAAATTTCTTTGGGTGTTACAACTGTCCTTCATCACCGTGGAAGTATCACCTCTATGGAAGATGGTGTTTGGTTTCAATGTCACAATCCTATCTTCTGTAGGTTGAATAAAGATATAACATTCAACCAGCTGAAGGAAAAGGCATAGAGGAAGGTTCGGGGGGAGAGTGGCGTAAAGATATACGCTGTCTTACTTTCTGCAAGCCCGGTTATGGAGACAACGACTCTATTCGCCATTCATCTATGGAGATTCGCTGCGACGCCGACAAATGCACCATGCTAGAAACGCACTCCCAATTTAGTTTCCAAGAACACGCCCTTTGGAGCTGTTTGTCAAAACTATGCGCACTCCGGATGATATCATGTTTCTTTTGCGACAGAGACTGTGATTCTGTTTGTTAAGTTTGTAGTTCGTTATGCTTTATGGTTTTTAAATTTGTAGTTTGCGAGAGCCGTCCTTTCTCTTTGTATTGTTGCTAACAAAATCAACATATGGAATAAAGATAGAATGTTAAGCAATACTTCATCAGCTAAAATAAAACATCTCAATTAAAATAATACATCTAAATAAAAATCTGCTTTATTTTAGTTGTCATCTTCACCAAATGACGGTCCAGTAGCTAAGATCTCTGTTGGTGACTCTCGCAAGGTGGATGCGCCTTGCGAGAAACCTTGAAGCGCTATTCCCATTGAGCGACGGGTAGAATCCTTTGCAGGCGAATTAAATACGCGACGGGGTATTGTAAGTGGCAAAGTGGCCTTGCTGGCACGATCAACTGAGATTCAGCCCTTGTCGCTTTGATTCGTCCCTCCTCCCAAAAACAAGTGAAAAAACACAAGTCTTGGCACAACCCACCTTTTTGTTCTAAGGATTTAGAGCACTCGTCCCATGACGGAGACTATGCGCCTCTGATGTTTCACTTGTGGTGCATGGGTGCGAGTTGTATAACCCATGGAGGAAACACGATGCATTGTGGGAATCGGTAGTCAAGAAAAAAAAGCAAGAGCGGGGACAAGAACTTGCACTATGTTTCCACTTGCTCGGCCGCTTGGGAGAATTGGAGAAAATTTGGTGGGAACATTGGGCATATTGCACCACGTTGTCACTTGGTGGGAACAAGCGCCATGAGCAAGGCATGCTCATGGTCAACTTGTAACACCATTTTTTCACCCATCGTTTATTCATAATTTATCAGAGTTTTTCGCGCCAAAAGAGTGTCGCATTTTTCAACGTAAAACAAAACCTCATAGTTTTCTCAAAACATGCAGCGGAACTATTCAACATCGTTAAAAACATCAACAACCGACAAGTGCCAAGTGCACCAATTGCTAAAAGATTCAACATCAACCGAAATATAATTAAAAACAGTAATTGTAACACCCTAAATATTTAATTAATTCATTTAATTAAGTATTTAGGTATTTCTTTTATTTAATTGAGTTTTAATTATTTGTTAGAAGTGTTTTAATTAATTTTGGTGGTATTAGGAGGGAGTGGAGGCGCCACTTGCATGACTTGGGCTTAAGTGAAAAGCCCAAGCCCATGATCCAATGTATGCGAAGTGGTTAGGTTGTTGGGGGCTAGGGTTTTGTGGCCAATTGCGAAATTTTGGAGACAAGAGAGAAAAGAAAGAGAGGAGCGTGAGAAAGAGAGAGGAAGAGGCGGCCAAGAGGAGAAGGAGAAGAGGAAATTCGAAGAGCAAGGAGAGAAGAGATCTCCATCGTAGCTGAGGTTCTGTTGGTGATTGCATCCTAGGGCATCGAATTCTTCTTCTTGAAAAGGTTAGGGGAGCTCTATCCTTCCATCTAATACATTCTATGATAGGCCCTAGATCTAAAGTTCATGCTAGATTCGTGATGCTCTTGATTGTTCCTTGCGTTCTTGATATTCTTTGTGTTTTGGTGATCATTGCGTTCTTGATGTTTCTTTGCGTTCTTGATGTAAATTTTCGTATATATATATATATATACCATGAGTTCATGCGATTTGATTTATTAGTTGGTGTGATCTACGAATTTGTATTATTGATGGTGCTATGCGTATGTAATGAGAAATATGGTGTTGATCTATGTGTTGATTTTTGTTGGAAGTGAAGTCGCATGATGGGGTTAGTGATGTTGTTTGGTTTCTTTTATTGGGTTTTGATAAAATTGAGTTTTGGTGTTTTTGAATGAGACAAGTGCGTGTTTAGTTGCTGGGAAAAAATGGAGTTTTTGCACTTTAAAATTTGTTAGGAAACCAGTTTTTAGTGTTGAAAAATTGTTGAAAGGAATTCTGGACGTTGCTGCTGTGTTCTGGGCGCTAAGCGCCTGTGCTGGGCGCTGGGCGCCTGATGTTGTGTTGCGCTGCGCGTGTGTGCGCGCCTGGGCGCTAGGCGCCCGTGTTGTGTGTGCGTTGTGCGCGCCTGGGCGTTGAGCGCCTATGGCGCTGTGTTGTGCGTGCGTTGTTGCCCCTGGGCGCTAGGCGCCCGTGTCTGTGTTGTTTGTTGCGCTGTGTGGCGCGCTGTTGCTCCTGGGCGCTGGGCGCCTGTGCGCTTGTTGCCTGGTTGCCTGGGCGCCTAAGGCGCCTGTTCCCAGGATGTTGCCTAATTTTTCCAAAAATTATTTTTATCATAACTTTTGACTCAGACGTCCGTTTCGAACGATTCAAAAAGTGTCGTGAAGCTTTTTCCGCTGTCTATCTATGTGTTCAATTTTTAAAATGGAAAATTGTTATTTTCTGACTGTTTGGGGGCGCCCAAGTGGCTGTCCCCGGTGATCGTCCCAGTGACATTGAAAAATGACGTGGAACTCTTTAAAAATCCCTTTTGGTGTATAAACAACAGTTTTAACACGGTAGTGTCAAAATGACTATTTTGCCCCTAGTGGCCAAAGTTAATGATAATGATGTGTAAATGACGAGGATGCCCTTGGTGGCTAGTCAAATGACTGTTTTGCCCCTAGTGGCCAAAGTTAATGATAATGATGTGTAAATGACGAGGATGCCCTTGGTGGCTAGTCAAATGACTGTTTTGCCCCTAGTGGCCAAAGTTAATGATAATGATGTGTAAATGACGAGGATGCCCTTGGTGGTTAGTCAAATGACGTTTTTGCCCTCAGTGGCTAATGTTTGAGTTAAATGATGTTTATGTGTAAGTGACATTTGGGGCCTGAGTGGCTAAGTGATATTAAGGTCTAAGTGGCCTAGTGATGTTGTGTGATGATTATGAATTTGACAGGTGCTGTGCTCCGTGCGAGCAAACAGGTAAGTGATGGGTCACATTGTTGACTGTAATCTGAGTAATTGTGTGATTTCGTGAAGTGAGTGGTGCATGTCATAGAGTCTCATGCCCATATGCATAAAACCCAGTGATGTTTTGAGGCCTGAGTGGCTAAGTGATGATAAGGCCTGAGTGGCTAAGCGACGTTTTGTGAAAAGGTACCTTCATGCATATACCCGCGAGTGGGTTGCATTTCATCAATCTACATGATATGGAATGGGTTATTGTAAATGATGTAAGAGATGACTATGATGGGAGTATTTGGTGTTTGGATGCTGATTGTTCTAGTGCGTAGCCTATGATTAGTGCTTATCATACTTTCTATTATATGGATTGAAATGATGCTCACCCTTTCCTGTTTGAATGTTACCCCCGTGTTGGTAACGTGCAGGTGATTCCCAGTGAAGGTATTAGCTTCACTTATGAGTCGAGTCGTCATGCTCTGATACGTAGCACTCAGGGGGGATAACGAACTCGGCAATTATTTATGATTTTTGATTATTATGTCCATGTGGACTATTTGGTTATGTTTTACTATTTTCCGCTGCGTATTGGGTTGTGTTATTGTTGAGTTTTATACGTGACGTTGAAATGAGATTGGAGATTCTTTATTTGTGATGTGCTACGCGAATGCATGAGTATTGAGTTGAACTGTTTTTCAAAACTGCTAAGCGACGTTTTATTGAAGTATGTGTAACATTTCCCTATGAACGAGATTTTCAAACTCTGATTTTTATAAACGAAGTAACGGGTAGAAAGGGGTGTTACATTAGTGGTATCAGAGCAGTTCGGTCTGTCCGGCCAATGTTGTCCTGTCATAGTGCCTTATGACAATAGATTAGTTCTAAATCTTTGGTTTGTGCTGCAGTGATAGTTCATAATGGCTGGAAGGAACGACGCTGCTCTTGCTGCTGCACTGCAAGCTATGGCTCAGGCTGTGCAGGGTCAGCAGAATGTGGGAGATAATGCTGGTTTTAGGAGTCTGACTACCTTCCAGAGGGAGAATCCGCCCACCTTTAAGGGCAAATATGATCCAGATGGTGCTATGGCTTGGCTGAAGGAGATCGAGAGAATTTTCAGGGTGATGGACTGTACTGTTGAGCAGAAGGTCCGCTTTGGTACCCACATGTTAGCCGAGGAGGCCGACGACTGGTGGTTGGCTACTAGGCAGAGGTTAGAGGCTGTGCAGGAAGAGATTACTTGGGAGGTTTTCAGCAGGGAATTTCTGAGAAAGTATTTTCCTGAAGACGTCCGCGGAAAGAAAGAGATAGAGTTTTTGGAGCTGAAGCAGGGTGGTATGTCTGTGACTGCCTATGCGGCAAAATTTGTGGAGCTAGCCAAATTTTATCCACATTACAGTGAGGCTACAGCTGAATTTTCAAAATGCATCAAATTTGAGAATGGGTTGAGGCCTGATATTAAACAGGCCATTGGTTATCAGAAGATTCGTGTGTTCGCAGATCTAGTTGATAGTTGCAGGATCTTCGAGGAGGACAGTACTGCTCGCTACAAAGCTACTTCTGAGAGAAAGGGCAAGTTTCAGAGTCGAAGCAAGCCGTATGAGGTTCCTGCGGGTAAGGGTTATCAGAAGGCTGCGGGAGGTAAGGGTCCTAGTGGGGGAGATGCCCCTGCTAGCATTGTCTGTTATAAGTGTGGCAAGCCTGGCCACAAGAGTACTACATGCAGGTCGGATGACAGGAATTGCTACCGTTGCGGTAAAAAGGGTCATATGGCAGCCGATTGTAAGGTCAAGGATGTGGTGTGTTTCAACTGTGGTGAGTCTGGGCATATCAGTACAAAGTGTACAAAGCCGAAAAAGGAAAGGTCTACTGGGAAGGTATTTGCATTGGCAGGAGAGGAGCCTGATGATGATGATGGTCTGATTAGAGGTACGTGTTTTATTAATGGTACTTCTCTGAAATCTCTTATTGATACTGGTGCTACCCATTGTTTTATATCTGTTGATTGCTGTAAACGATTGGGTCTTATTTTATCTGCTATGTGTGGGGATATGGTTGTCGATACTCCTGCGAAGGGGTCGGTGATTACGTCCCAGGTGTGTTCCCAGTGTCCCGTGTCGATCTTCGGCAGGGACTTTATTGTGAATTTTGTATGTTTGCCTTTGAGAGGTCTGGATGTAATCTTAGGCATGGACTGGTTAGAGAATAATCACGTCCATATCAACTGTCGTAGCAAGTCGGTTAGTTTCGGTGAAGAAAGTTCGGTTTTGGTGTCTGCTGGTCAGTTGAAGAAATTGAAGAAAGAAGGAGTTCAGTTATTTGCGTTGATGGCTTCGTTGTCTGCTGAGAGTCAGGCTGTTATTGAAGAACTGAAGGTAGTACGTGAATTTCCTGAGGTTTTTCCTGATGAAATTCCGGGTGTGCCACTGGAGAGAGAAGTTGAATTTTCGATTGATCTTGTGCCTGGTACGAGGCCTGTGTCTATGGCTCCGTACAGAATGTCGGCGTCGGAACTGTCTGAGTTGAAGACGCAACTTGAAGAATTGCTTGAGAAGAAATTTGTAAGACCGAGTGTATCACCGTGGGGAGCTCCGGTATTGTTAGTGAAAAAGAAAGATGGGAGCATGAGGTTATGTGTGGACTATCGTCAGTTGAATAAGGTAACTATCAAGAATAAGTATCCGCTTCCGAGGATCGACGATCTGATGGACCAGTTAGTGGGTGCCCGTGTTTTCAGCAAAATTGATTTGAGGTCCGGATATCATCAGATTAAAGTGAAGGATGAAGATGTTCAGAAGACAGCGTTCAGGACAAGGTATGGGCATTATGAGTATTCAGTGATGCCGTTCGGTGTGACCAATGCTCCTGGTGTATTTATGGAATATATGAACCGTATTTTCCATAATTACCTAGATCGGTTTGTGGTAATCTTCATAGATGATATTCTAGTTTATTCTAAGTCAGATGAAGAGCATGCTGAGCACCTGAAGTCAGTGTTGGAAGTTTTAAAAGAGAAAAAGTTGTACGCTAAGTTATCGAAGTGTGAGTTCTGGCTGAAAGAGGTGAGTTTCCTTGGGCACGTGATTTCTGGTAATGGTATTGCGGTTGATCCGGCAAAAGTAGAAGCAGTGTTGGAGTGGGAGTCTCCGAAGTCCGTAACGGAGATTAGAAGCTTTTTGGGTTTGGCTGGGTACTACAGGAGGTTCATCGAGGGTTTTTCCAAGTTGGCCCTTCCGTTGACTCAGTTGACCTGCAAGGGTAAAGTTTTTGTTTGGGATGCTCGGTGTGAGGAAAGTTTTATGGAACTGAAAAAGAGATTGACGACGTCGCCTGTTTTGACGTTGCCTAATCCAGAGGAACCGTTCGTTGTGTATTGTGACGCTTCGAAGATGGGTCTCGGTGGTGTGTTGATGCAGAATGGGAAAGTCGTTGCGTATGCGTCGAGGCAGTTGCGGATTCATGAGAAAAATTACCCTACGCATGATTTGGAATTGGCTGCTGTGGTATTTGTGCTCAAGATTTGGAGGCACTACCTTTATGGTTCGAGGTTCGAAGTGTTCAGTGATCATAAGAGTCTAAAGTATCTGTTCGATCAGAAAGAGTTGAATATGAGACAGCGTCGGTGGTTGGAACTCCTGAAGGATTATGACTTCGGTTTGAATTATCATCCCGGCAAGGCTAATGTCGTGGCTGATGCTTTAAGCAGAAAGTCTTTGCATATGTCGGCTATGATGGTGAAAGAATTAGAGTTAATTGAAGAATTCAGGGATTTGAGTTTGGTTTGTAAGATGACACCTCGCAGTGTCAAGCTGGGAATGTTAAAGATCGATAATGATTTCCTGGGCAGTATCAGAGAAGCTCAGAAGACAGATGTCAAGCTGGTGGATTTGATTAATGGGGTCGGTCAGTCTGAAGGTGAAGATTTCAAATTAGATTCCAGTGGCGTGTTGAGGTTCCGGGGTAGGATCTGTGTTCCAGACGATGAAGAAATGAGAAAGGCAATTTTAGAGGAAGGTCATCGTAGCAAGTTGAGTATCCATCCTGGAGCGACGAAAATGTATCAGGATCTGAAAAAGATGTTTTGGTGGTATGGTATGAAGAGAGATGTGGCACAGTTTGTGTATGCCTGTTTGACCTGTCAAAAGTCGAAGGTCGAGCACCAGAAGCCAGCAGGGTTAATGCAACCGTTGGAAGTCCCAGAGTGGAAATGGGATAGCATAGCGATGGATTTTGTGACGGGGTTACCGAATACAGTTAAGGGTCATGACGCTATTTGGGTGATCATTGATAGGTTAACGAAGTCTGCTCATTTTATTCCTATTAATATCACTTATCCGGTGTCGAGGTTGGCAGAGGTATATGTCAAAGAAATTGTGAGGCTGCACGGTATTCCGAAGAGTATTGTGTCAGATAGGGATCCGAGGTTCACTTCCGAGTTTTGGAAGAGTTTGCAGAAAGAATTGGGTTCTAAGTTAAAAATGAGTTCGGCGTATCATCCCCAGACCGATGGTCAGTCAGAGAGAACAATTCAGTCGTTAGAGGATCTGTTGAGGGCTTGTGTATTGGAACAGCGGGGTTCATGGGACTCATACCTTGCGTTGATTGAGTTTACTTATAACAACAGTCACCATTCCAGCATTGGGATGGCACCGTTTGAAGCATTGTATGGTCGGAAGTGTAGAACGCCGTTGTGTTGGTGTGATTCGGGGGAGAGTGTGGTTTTGGGACCGGAGATTGTCCGGGAGACTACAGAGAAGATCAAGATGATCCGTGAGAAGATGAAGGCTTCGCAGAGTCGTCAGAAGAGTTATCATGATAAGCGGAGGAAGGATTTAGAGTTCCAGGAAGGTGAGCATGTGTTCTTGAGGGTTTCTCCCATTACCGGTGTTGGTCGAGCGTTGAAATCGAAGAAGCTCACTCCTCGATTTGTTGGTCCTTATCAGATTTCTGAAAGAATCGGAAATGTGGCTTATAGAGTGGCTTTACCGCCAAATCTTTCGAACTTGCACGACGTGTTTCACGTGTCGCAACTTCGGAAGTATGTGTCAGATCCATCTCATGTGATCCATATGGATGATGTGGAGGTGCGGGACAATCTCACTGTGGAAACGATGCCCGTACGGATTGAGGATCGTGAAGTGAAAGCGCTTAGAGGCAAAGAGATTGCATTGGTGAAAGTGGTCTGGCTAGGAGCTGCCGGCGAGAGTATGACTTGGGAGTTAGAGAGCAAGATGCGAGAATCCTACCCAGAGTTGTTTGATCAGGTAAATTTCGAGGACGAAATATTCTAAGTGGGGGAGAGTTGTAACACCCTAAATATTTAATTAATTCATTTAATTAAGTATTTAGGTATTTCTTTTATTTAATTGAGTTTTAATTATTTGTTAGAAGTGTTTTAATTAATTTTGGTGGTATTAGGAGGGAGTGGAGGCGCCACTTGCATGACTTGGGCTTAAGTGAAAAGCCCAAGCCCATGATCCAATGTATGCGAAGTGGTTAGGTTGTTGGGGGCTAGGGTTTTGTGGCCAATTGCGAAATTTTGGAGACAAGAGAGAAAAGAAAGAGAGGAGCGTGAGAAAGAGAGAGGAAGAGGCGGCCAAGAGGAGAAGGAGAAGAGGAAATTCGAAGAGCAAGGAGAGAAGAGATCTCCATCGTAGCTGAGGTTCTGTTGGTGATTGCATCCTAGGGCATCGAATTCTTCTTCTTGAAAAGGTTAGGGGAGCTCTATCCTTCCATCTAATACATTCTATGATAGGCCCTAGATCTAAAGTTCATGCTAGATTCGTGATGCTCTTGATTGTTCCTTGCGTTCTTGATATTCTTTGTGTTTTGGTGATCATTGCGTTCTTGATGTTTCTTTGCGTTCTTGATGTAAATTTTCGTATATATATATATATATATATACCATGAGTTCATGCGATTTGATTTATTAGTTGGTGTGATCTACGAATTTGTATTATTGATGGTGCTATGCGTATGTAATGAGAAATATGGTGTTGATCTATGTGTTGATTTTTGTTGGAAGTGAAGTCGCATGATGGGGTTAGTGATGTTGTTTGGTTTCTTTTATTGGGTTTTGATAAAATTGAGTTTTGGTGTTTTTGAATGAGACAAGTGCGTGTTTAGTTGCTGGGAAAAAATGGAGTTTTTGCACTTTAAAATTTGTTAGGAAACCAGTTTTTAGTGTTGAAAAATTGTTGAAAGGAATTCTGGACGTTGCTGCTGTGTTCTGGGCGCTAAGCGCCTGTGCTGGGCGCTGGGCGCCTGATGTTGTGTTGCGCTGCGCGTGTGTGCGCGCCTGGGCGCTAGGCGCCCGTGTTGTGTGTGCGTTGTGCGCGCCTGGGCGCTGAGCGCCTATGGCGCTGTGTTGTGCGTGCGTTGTTGCCCCTGGGCGCTAGGCGCCCGTGTCTGTGTTGTTTGTTGCGCTGTGTGGCGCGCTGTTGCTCCTGGGCGCTGGGCGCCTGTGCGCTTGTTGCCTGGTTGCCTGGGCGCCTAAGGCGCCTGTTCCCAGGATGTTGCCTAATTTTTCCAAAAATTATTTTTATCATAACTTTTGACTCAGACGTCCGTTTCGAACGATTCAAAAAGTGTCGTGAAGCTTTTTCCGCTGTCTATCTATGTGTTCAATTTTTAAAATGGAAAATTGTTATTTTCTGACTGTTTGGGGGCGCCCAAGTGGCTGTCCCCGGTGATCGTCCCAGTGACATTGAAAAATGACGTGGAACTCTTTAAAAATCCCTTTTGGTGTATAAACAACAGTTTTAACACGGTAGTGTCAAAATGACTATTTTGCCCCTAGTGGCCAAAGTTAATGATAATGATGTGTAAATGACGAGGATGCCCTTGGTGGCTAGTCAAATGACTGTTTTGCCCCTAGTGGCCAAAGTTAATGATAATGATGTGTAAATGACGAGGATGCCCTTGGTGGCTAGTCAAATGACTGTTTTGCCCCTAGTGGCCAAAGTTAATGATAATGATGTGTAAATGACGAGGATGCCCTTGGTGGTTAGTCAAATGACGTTTTTGCCCTCAGTGGCTAATGTTTGAGTTAAATGATGTTTATGTGTAAGTGACATTTGGGGCCTGAGTGGCTAAGTGATATTAAGGTCTAAGTGGCCTAGTGATGTTGTGTGATGATTATGAATTTGACAGGTGCTGTGCTCCGTGCGAGCAAACAGGTAAGTGATGGGTCACATTGTTGACTGTAATCTGAGTAATTGTGTGATTTCGTGAAGTGAGTGGTGCATGTCATAGAGTCTCATGCCCATATGCATAAAACCCAGTGATGTTTTGAGGCCTGAGTGGCTAAGTGATGATAAGGCCTGAGTGGCTAAGCGACGTTTTGTGAAAAGGTACCTTCATGCATATACCCGCGAGTGGGTTGCATTTCATCAATCTACATGATATGGAATGGGTTATTGTAAATGATGTAAGAGATGACTATGATGGGAGTATTTGGTGTTTGGATGCTGATTGTTCTAGTGCGTAGCCTATGATTAGTGCTTATCATACTTTCTATTATATGGATTGAAATGATGCTCACCCTTTCCTGTTTGAATGTTACCCCCGTGTTGGTAACGTGCAGGTGATTCCCAGTGAAGGTATTAGCTTCACTTATGAGTCGAGTCGTCATGCTCTGATACGTAGCACTCAGGGGGGATAACGAACTCGGCAATTATTTATGATTTTTGATTATTATGTCCATGTGGACTATTTGGTTATGTTTTACTATTTTCCGCTGCGTATTGGGTTGTGTTATTGTTGAGTTTTATACGTGACGTTGAAATGAGATTGGAGATTCTTTATTTGTGATGTGCTACGCGAATGCATGAGTATTGAGTTGAACTGTTTTTCAAAACTGCTAAGCGACGTTTTATTGAAGTATGTGTAACATTTCCCTATGAACGAGATTTTCAAACTCTGATTTTTATAAACGAAGTAACGGGTAGAAAGGGGTGTTACAGTAATCGACCCTTCCCCAAGTGCTACCTATCAGAGCAGACGACACCAGGCAAAAAGGAAGACTACAATCTTCACTCGGGCTCACCTATAAAGTAACAACCACAAAAAGGGGTGAGATTCCATACAATATAAGAAGTGTATGAAAGACCACATACAAAGCTCAAGACATCAATTAATCACAGCAAGCAACATCACTCTTACAGTTAATAACAGCTAAGTATACATTAACACGTCACTTTCGCAACAACACATCACTTTAACAACACATCACAACGGCCAAACAACTTCGTTCAATTAGTCGTGCAATATGAATGCGATATGAGACTCAAGCAATGCACATGCATATGGTACCAACCTACGTCACTGGCCAAAGGCCTAATTTTCGTCACTGGCACAAGGGCCTAAAATATCGTCGCTGGCCAAAGGCCTAATTTTCTCGTCGCTGGCACAAGGCCTAATGTTCATGGTATGCATGCGACTCAATGATGTATGCACAACAGTCAAACAGTCACACATCAACGTCACTGGCCATAGGCCTAAATCACATCGAACAACGCTGGCCAACGGCCGTCACAACAAAACAGCTCAAAGGTGTGGGCCACTCGGCGGTACCCACGACAACACAAACAACATAACATCTTCAGCAATTAACAGCTTTCAACCACAACACTTTTCCAAAACATTTAGGGTTGACGACCACTTTTTGAAAAAGACACCGGAGGCGCCTCAAGGGCATCCCTGACACCAAAACAACTCCAGGGAACAATGTTAGAAAAATAGTTCAGAATGCCTTAAAATTAGAGTATCCAGTTAGGCACCTGGATAAGCTTTCCAAAACATTTTGAAACGCTTCAATCGGACTCCCGAGTCAAAAGTTATTTCGAAAACAGTTTAGGGGAGAAACTAAGACATCCTGAAAATGGCGCCCAGCAACAGGGATCCAGGCGCAGGAAACTGGCGCAGGCACTGGCGCAGGGAACAGAATTGGCAACACAGCGCAGGATTTGGCGCCCAGGGACAGGGCACCCACCAAAATGTCACAGCAGTGCACAAAGTGCCCAGGAGCAAGGTCCAACCCACAACATACGATATAACAACAAGTTCTGGGCGCATGGGGCGCCAAAACCAGCGACACAAGCAAGGGGAACATGTGCATGGGCGCCTAGGGCGCCTTCCCAAACAGCACTGGAACAACATGGAGCCATACTGGAACAACTTAGTATAATTAGGCAAGGTATTCCACACCAAGACCGAGGCTAAAACATCAAGGGAAACACAAATGGCTTGGCGCCTAGGCATAGGGAACCAAAAACTGCAACAGAAAACAAGACAGGCAACATGGCGCAGAAACTGGCGCCCAGCCACAGGGAACCTGGCGCCCAGGAAGGCGCCTACAGGGGCAGCGCCAAAACCAACAAAATTTCGCAATGAATGGTTTCTAGGGGAAAACCATGTGTTAAAACAGCAACAACAGCATACCAAAATAAAAAGGGCATGGTGCCCATGGATAGGGACCCCAAAATCTGCAACACAAATTTCTCAACATTGGCGCCTAAGGCGCCTAGGAATTACTCTTTTGAATTTTACCAAGTTTAATCACCAAAATCCATAACACAAACAGCATGTATGCAATCATATAACACCAAAATCAGCCACCAACATGATCGTCTAATTATCATGGTCATCTCCAAATTTTTTTCACCAATTAAAACATCATAAAAATCATTATCCAAACATTGGGCATGCACTCATGAATTTTAACAACAACTCATTATATGGCAATCTAATTTCAATCATCATAAAGCAACGTAAAATTATTATGAGCATAACAACATATCATTTAGGCATAGGAATGTGAGGAAATCAAGCATACATCAATTTACTCAACAAGGCACACAATCATAGGGCATGCGATTTTTCAAGACAACAATATGGTGATCAAGACACCCTAAAACCCCACATGTAGATCCCTCATAAACCCTTATATTGAATTAAATCCCACCCTTACCTTTGCTATAGAAGACCACGAATTCCTTGTCTCTCTCTTCCTCCTAGTCGCAAGCCCTCTCCACTCTAGTCTTGATTCACGCCCCTTTTCTCCTTCTTTCTCTCTTGTGATTAGCGCCCTCTTCTCCTCTTCTCACCCTCTAGCCGCCGCCCTCTCTCTATTCTCCCTTAGATTAGGTTTTTGTTTTTTGCTTATGTATGCGCCTATGCCAAGGGATTGGATCATGGGCTATTTACTTATTAACTTGGACACCCCTTACTCAAGGCCTCCTACATAGGTTTCGCTAATGCTAATCCCTCATGGACCAACCCATACTAATCATGTAATAATAATTAATTCTATTATTATTTTTACCACTTAATCTCTATTTAATTAAATCTACCAAATAAATCTAATCAAATGAATCACACAAATAATTAAATAAGCATTTAAATGAAAATGGGGTGTTACAACTCTCCCCCACTTAAAAGAATTTCGCCCTCGATTGGTAGTGGGAGGTGTGTTTAACTTGCACTTATGCCTCAGGTGCAAGGTTCGATTCCCACGGAAGGCAAAAATTCTACAAGGGGGGTAGAGAAGACCGTGATGTAATAGTGCTGGGGTGGCCAATGCGTTGGACCTGGGCTGTTACACAACTCACCCGAGCACTAAAACCAATTTCTCATCATGCATAATGACCTAGGATATTTTAGTTGTGTTTTCATTCCTCGTGTCCCTAGTTAAGTTTCGTATGGAGCGCAATACCCCGTCGCGTATTTTAGTTGTCATATCTGAAAAAAACAACAAAACTATCACTCAGAGGAGTGGAATCAAACATTGGCACGGTTCGGAACTTCATTAACGAACCAATTCGGAATTTTGAGGCCGAAATTGTTCGTTAATAAACTTTTGAGTCATGTCAACTACACGGGTTCGGAAATAAACTTCTGAACTATGCAGAGTTCAAGAAAAAAAAGACAAACGAAAGGGAAGAAGAGAGAGAACCATACCCGTTTGATTGTGCAGCCTGAGTGAGAGAGAGATGGATATGGAAGTGAGTGAGAGAGCGAGAGAGTAAATGGATAGGGAGAAGTGGGAGAAGAGTGCGAGAGATTGGGTTTAGGGTTGGAAAGGGGAGTGTGGATGTGTGAGAGAGGGAGAAGTGTGAAAATGGGGTTTAATGAAGGAGACGTATTTTGGGGGATATTGAGGGGTTGGGGGTGTCTAGTGAGCAGGGAGGGAGTTGTAAGAAGTATCACCCTTTTGGTTTGTGCTTTGTTCGGTTACTTCAATGAAATGAAATGAAACCTTCTGATAAAAAAAATGAAACCTTAATATATTTAGTAAAAGATAATTTGTAAATTGAATTTGGTTCGATACCAGTATTTTATAGATAAAATTAATTTTAAATTTAAAATTAATTTAAAATGAATAAATATAAAAATAACATAACATTAAATAATTAAATAATTAACTGTTCCATACATACTTAACTAAACTCTAAGATAGGCTGTTAGGAAAATTATTACATTTAATAAAACATATTAAATTGGACATGCAAAGTGCTATCTTTTTTGGTATACAAAGGAAAAATCAGAAAAGTAAAAAGAAACTAAAAGCGAGGAAATAAATGCCTAGCAGTATCCCTTGCGAGAATGTCTGCAATGCCCTGGGGGGTTTATCAAGGACGCTCCAGTGCTTTGTGAAAGTTGATGTTGAACCAAGGTCAAACACTCTTTGTTTTGTATGATAACAAATAACGATCTATTTACTAATGGTTATAGTTGAACCAAAGCACAAGGCATGAACCAAAGCGCTTGACATGATATCTTAAAGTGTAGCAACTCAGAGGAGAAGCTACTCAAGCGTTCAAGACTTATGTGTTATTTTGCTTTCCATAGGACACGTGTAAGATCCCATCACTTCAGCTTTATGAATTTTGTAGTTGAGAGATGATCTTTTAAAATAGAACTGTTTTGTTAAAATAGAATTGAGTTAGGCTCGGAAAAATATTTTATATAAAAGCATGCTAAATTGGTTAGGCACAAATGATCACAAGCATCACTGAATGAGAAAATGGTTTTGAAAGTACACATTTTATGAACTTGTTTTTCAAAACACAAAAATCGATTATTGACTCATTTATAAAGCAAACAATCGATTGTGCACTTAATTTTGGAAGCAAGCAATCGATTGTTGACTTGCTTTTGAAAGCAAGCAATCGATTATATATATGTTTTTTAAAAAGAACAAAATCGATTCCTCTCTTATTTTATTAAAGCACACAATCGATTTCCTCTCTTGGTTTGTAAAGCACAAAATCGATTATGAGCTTCATTTTGGAAGCACACAATCAATTGATTTCTTAAAGGTCTTCTTTTCTTAAAGCAAGCAATATTCGATTGTCAAACTCAGTTTTAGAAGCAAACAATCGATCATTCACTTATGAAGTTGTTTTTTATTCAAAGCACAAAATCGATTGTCATGCTAAGTGTTTTCAAGCAAACAATCGATTTTTCACTTGCTGAGACAGTATTAGAAATTGTCCCAACGGTCATATTTTTTACAAACTCTATAAACAACCTACAAAACCTAAAAAGAATAGAACGCGAACTCTCACTGTCACGCTCATTCTTCACGTTCTTCATCACTGGTTAGGTTGGGAATTACGCTAATCCAAATCTCTCATCTCTCTCAACTAAATCATTGTCATATGCTTGAGTGATTGGATCATAGTTCTCAATTGTAAACATCTATATTTGATTGTTGTCAAATCCTGAGAGTTGTCTTGGGTAATTCAATTAGGGAGATTGAATTGTAGTGAAATCCTTAGCGGGGAGCTTGGGTTCTCAATTTGAGAAAATTGAGATTGGTGTGATAGCTATAGGGGATTTGCTTGCTTGTAAGACGTTGAAGAAGTTACTCTCTTATAGTGGTTATTATCAAGTCTGAAGGTTGCAAAGCCAGAGGCCGAGGACGTAGAGCTTTTTATCCCGAACCTCGTAAAACTCACGGTGTACTTCTTTTCCTTATCTTTACATTGCATTTCCGTTATAATTGTTAATTATTATTGCATTTGATATTATTGTGCTTAGATATCATTATCATTGTAATTGTTTCTGCCTATTGTTATAGCTTGCATAGTTGTTGCATATAGTTTAAATTTTTTCCGCATTCGATTTAAACTAAGATTTAAACTAGCATCTTCAATTCTCAAAAATAAAAAAAGATTTCATTTTTAGCATATAACCTTATTCACCCCCCTAAGGTTATCATATAGTCCAACAGTTGCTCCCATCTTTGCCATGAAGTCCGCTGTGGAGTTGCCTTCCCTTAGCGTATGAAGAAGTTGCACAACCCAATTTCGGCCTATACAGTCTTTTATATTCTGAATTATAGTAGCATAAGCATGTAGCCGATTGAAAGAACCCTGGACAAGTTGGATAGCGAGCAGAGAGTCTGAGTAACATACAACTTGTCGATAACCTTTATCCCAAGCAAGAAGAAGACCCCTGTTCATTGCCATGAGTTCAGCAAACAAATTATCATGGTGCCCCAAGTGACCTGCAAATCCCCAAAGCCAATTTTCATTTGTGTTTCGAAGAACACCACCCAGGCTAGAAGGACCCGGATTACCAATGCAACTTCCATCAACATTAAGGACAATACACTCTTCTCTAGTGGGATGCCAAGTGACCCACCTTGTTGCTCTATTGTCGTGTGTGCTCGTAGTGGTGTTATAGAGAGAAATGCTATTAGTGAGTTTGGTAACCTACATGCGAAGCTTAAAAAGAGAGAAAGCCTCATTGGCAATAACTATAGAATTTCTGGACCGCCAATTCCACCAAATGCCCGCATTGAATAAGGGTGAGTTTGAGCCAGTCGCTCCAAGGTGCAGCCAATTAACAATATCCTGAGTGGCATAAAAATTTATATCAACAAAACCAAAAGAACGCTAAAGGTCATAGGATAAGGGACAATCTCTGAGAATGTGAACTATCGACTCCGTAGGGCATGCTAAGTTCTATCTACGATAAACCTTTTCATTGTTAAAGAAGATTAATTTGTCCAAGTGGTGTAGCTCAGTTGGTTGGAGCTAGGGACAGCTTTCGGTTGCTTCTGGATTTGACCTGGTATGCGACACTCATATTCTCCATTTTCCCTATATGTGGTCATTGTGCCGGCCTCTTAAACCAAAAAAAATATTATTTTTGTAAACATTTATTCTTTTCAAAAAAACGTATATCCTCTATGCACAACTACATGGATTAATTGGTAACCAAAAAAATTGCATAGATTAATTCCTTCAGCCGGGTAGGAGTATATTGAATGACAAAGCCAAGGTATTCATTTATTCTCTTATAATAATACTCTCTTTGATTTTGAATAGAAACAAAAAAGGAGTCTTTTTTTTATATACCAGGGTATTTACCGCCGAACGCAGTGACAAATCCCCCTTAGATTGGAGGCACCTCGAAGGGTGAGACAGCTGGTCCAGAGATTTAGAATCTGGATTTTCATTATTTTTAACTTTTTCAATTGTCAGAAAAACCTTTTTCAAAAAATTAAATAAGACTAATTATTATTTTCTGTAAAATATGAAGTAGTTTTTTTAGTTTTTTTTATTTAGGACTATTGCTGGCTACCCACGAAGTGTCCCAACGCTTTCAACGAATGACTAATCTCCGCTGGCTACTTGCGGCAAGGATTTCGTTGGCCAACACGCCTTTTTAACGTGGGCGGGAATCGAACCCAGAAGCAAACCGAATCGACCCCCACTACGTAGCTCAGGGTAGCCCAACCACTAGGCGAGACGTGTTGGTTACCTAGTTTTTTTTAGTTAATATAATAATAATAATAATAATAATAATAATAATAATAATAATAATAATAATAATAATAATAATAATAATAATAATAATAATAATAATAATAATAATAATAATAATAATAGGAGCGCCATTTTCCCCCACAGTATCGGATACTACGGTATAGGAAGTAGGAACTAGGAATATTGCAAAACCTGTTAAAAATTCAGATAAAGGCAAAGCGCAGTTAACGGCATGTGGGGCGGACGGGGAAGCTTCCGTGGAAAGGATGATAAAAAGTTGGCGACAATGCCAAAAGTCAGAGAAAGGGAGAAAGACGACGGTGTTCGGTAAGCCATAATGGTGGTGATTATATTTTTTTTGATTATTAATGGTGGTGATTATACTTTATTAAATAATAATTAATAATAATAACTCAATGGCTAAAGTGCTTTCGGGTCCCTTATCTTTATTTAAAGTAACGATTTGGTCCTTTATCTTTTTTTTGTCCCAAATCAGTTTTAAATTTTTGACACATAAATCCTTTTCTGTCCCAAATCAGTCCTTTATGTTTCAAATTTTTAACACATAAATCCTTTTTTTTTACACATAAATCAGCACTGTTAACGGAAAAGGATTTATGTGTCAAAAATTTGAAAGATAAATGACTTATTTGGGACAAAAAAAACATAAAGGACTAATTCGTTACTTTAAATAAAGATAAGAGACCCCGAGAGCACTTTAGCCTAACTCAATTTATTATTCTTTCTTGTGCCGCTTGGAATTCTTATAATGACACTGGCTGGCTGGTATAGAAAAAAGGAAAAATGAGAAGAAACTCAAACCACGCGCCAACCTTGGTCTCTCTCTCTCTCTAGTGCCAAACTAAAAAGAGTCAAGAGCGAAAGACAGAGACAAAGAGACGCTATACTACGCAAAATCTATTAGGCAACAGTTGGCATTCGCAGGGTCCACACTTGCGTAAACCACGTTTTCGTTTTTTCGGTCGTTACCTAAAAACAGCGGTTTTTGCACTCATTACCCAATCACCAACAACTATACGTAAAAAAAACACATTTCGTGCTAAAATAACCTTACTTCCAAAAATACAATGGCACTTTAATGTCCTTTAATACTATTTTTATTTAATCACCAAAATAAAAAAAATCTAATGAGGTTCAATTCACTCAAAAAGGGTAAAAAAAACAAGTGGATGTGGCACAAGTAGTAAGTTGTTAGGGCTCTTAAACATTTAGTCATCCCTGGCTAGTGTGTATGAAGAAACATCGTTTGGGAGATATCAGCCCTTAAATGAACTCCAGTACCTCGAGGGATTAATCTCCACACAGTCGCTGTGGAGAATACCCAGGTTTACCAAAAAAATGGCACAAAATATTTTTTTTTGACAGGATAATGTAGGAAATATATAAATATTAATTCCGTTATATAACCTCTGACATTATTGTGCACCATTATTAATTACTAGTATAGTAGTATTAATTTTTCCACCAAAAAAAGTATATATTAATTTAAATTTAAAAGTTAAAGAAGAAAAAAAAGAAAGCAATAACTGCCGGATGAGGTTACTGTAGTTATCCCCTTCCTTGCTTCTCTCTTCATAATACTCTCTCACGCAACTCTACACCATACTCTGGTGCTCACAAATCTGAATGGCTCACACAAACTCAATACCGAAAACCCTAGTTTCTCTCTCTAAACTCTTGTTATGTTTCTCTCTCCTCCTACACACCGCCATTGCCGACGATGGCGAGTACATGTCGAAGTTGGCTAAAGCCCTAAGTCCACCACCGTCAGGGTGGTCGGCGAGCAGCTTCTGCAACTGGAACGGCGTGAAGTGCGACAGTTCAAATCGCGTGACATCGATCAACTTGGATTCTAAGTCACTCAAGGGAACACTCCCTCCCGATCTGAACACGCTCTCTCAACTCACCATACTCTCTCTTCAAGATAACTCGCTCTCCGGCCCGTTACCTTCCCTCGCCAACCTCACAATGCTCCAAAATGTTTTCCTCGACGGTAACAACTTCACCTCCGTCCCCGACGGTTGTTTCCAGGGACTCACTAGCTTACAGAAACTCACTATGACAAACAACATCAACCTCGCGCCGTGGACGATTCCTTCTGAGTTGACTCAGGCCACAAACCTTGTCGACCTCGACCTTGGAAATACCAACCTCCGTGGTTCCTTGCCGGATATATTCGGTTCCTTGGTTAGTTTGCAGGACCTTCGTCTTTCCTACAACAACTTCACCGGTGGTTTACCTAATTCCTTTTCAGGATCTGAGATTCAGAATTTGTGGCTCAATAATCAGAAAGATGGGTATGGGTTTACTGGTTCTATCGATGTGCTTGCTTCAATGACTCATTTAACTCAAGTCTGGTTTCAGAAGAATAAGTTCACTGGTCCAATTCCCGATTTGTCAAATTGTAGTGATTTGTTTGATTTGCAGCTTCGTGATAATGAGTTAACTGGTGCGGTTCCACTTTCTTTGATGACTCTCTCTAGTTTGCAGAATGTTTCATTGGATAATAATAAGTTGCAGGGTCCTTTTCCTTCTTTTGGAAAAGGAGTTAAGGTTACTCTTCATGGGATCAATAGTTTCTGTCAAAGTACTCCTGGACCCTGTGATCCCCGGGTTACTGCTTTACTTGATGTTGCTGCTGATTTTGGATATCCACTTCAGTTGGCGGATTCTTGGAATGGGAATGATCCTTGTAATGAATGGAGCTTCATTGTGTGTTCAGGTGGGAAAATTATTACTGTTAACTTAGCTAAGCAGAATTTGACTGGAACCATTTCACCTGCATTTGCTAATTTAACTGATTTGAGGAATTTGTATCTGGGTGATAACAATTTGTCCGGTTCGATACCCGCGAGTTTGACTAGTTTGACACAACTTGAGGTTTTTAATGTATCTAATAACAATCTATCTGGAGATGTTCCTAAGTTCTCAACTAAGGTGAAGTTCGATTCTGCGGGTAATATTTTGCTTGGAAAATCTGGAGGTGATGCAGGAAGTGGAACTACTCCTTCGGAGGATTCTGCTGGTGCACCGGGTGGAAGTCCATCTGGAAAGGCAAGTGGTTCTTCGCTGTCGCCTGGTTGGATTGCAGGTATAGCTGTTATTGCTCTATTTTTTGTTGCAGTGGTGTTGTTTGTCTTTTGTAAGTGTTATGCTAAGAACAGAAGGAATGCAAAATTTGGAAGGGTTAGTAATCCTGAAAATGGGAAAGGTGATGTTAAATTTGATGTGATGAGTAGTGTTTCAAATTCTAATAATGGATATGGTGGTGTCCCGAGCGAGTTGCAGAGTCAGGGTAGTGAGCGTAGTGACCTTCAGGTTTTTGAGGGTGGAAATGTTAACATTTCAATCCAAGTTCTTAGGCAAGTAACCGATAATTTCAGTGAACATAATATTTTGGGTAGGGGAGGATTTGGAGTTGTTTATAAAGGGGAATTGCATGATGGAACAAAGATTGCTGTGAAGAGGATGGAGTCTGGTGCTATGGGAACTAAAGGAATGAATGAGTTCCAAGCAGAGATTGCTGTTCTCACTAAAGTTAGGCATAGGCATTTGGTTGCTCTTTTAGGATATTGCATCAATGGACATGAAAGGCTCTTGGTGTATGAGCATATGCCTCAAGGGACATTGACACAACATCTGTTTGATTGCCAAGAAAATGGTTGTGCTCCTTTGACTTGGAAACAGCGGGTAGCAATAGCTTTGGATGTAGCTCGCGGAGTGGAATACTTGCACAGCTTAGCTCAGCAAAGCTTCATTCACAGAGATTTGAAACCCTCAAACATACTACTGGGTGATGACATGAGAGCAAAGGTTGCAGATTTTGGGTTGGTTAAAAATGCACCAGATGGGAAATATTCGGTCGAGACAAGGTTGGCGGGAACATTTGGATATCTGGCACCTGAATATGCAGGTATAGAAAGCCTTTGATTACAAGTTTGTCTTACTTTTTAATGCTCAAATTTATTTCCTTTTTTGGTTATAACTATCTATAGCTTCAATGTTGTCAAAAAAAAACTTCAATACCATGCATTGTTTAAAAGAGCTGCGTACTAAACAGTTTGAAGGAAAAATAACTGATAGATGCTATTTATGTTATTTGCATTTCAAGCTATCTGTGTTATTTGCATTTTTTTCTCCTCTTTATGGTTTGCTATTTGCATTTTTTGTTTCCTTTTTCATGAGTTTTTTCCCATCTGAATTTTGTGTTCAAGTCTTCTTGGTGGATGGTATCAAGGCACATGATATATTTTTCTATTTATAGATAGATTGCTAGTTTGCTACATGTGGATCATTCTTAGTTATCCTTTTTAGGCACTGGCTAATGCATACATTTTTTGCATTTTAAAGGAACATAGCCTAATTTCTTTTTTTGTCTTTGCTGCCTCCTAGTCTGAACTCTTTTCTTGTTTTGTATAACTACATAGGTTTAGCTGAGCTAAATTATTGTTGCATCATTGGTTGCATTAGCTTTATGCTGGCCTATTTCTTGAGTTTTAACAACTGTAGTCTTGTTTCTTGCCAGCCACTGGAAGAGTAACAACCAAAGTAGATGTTTACGCATTTGGAGTAGTTCTGATGGAACTGATTACCGGTAGAAGGGCATTGGATGATTCTATGCCCGACGAAAGGTCTCATTTGGTTTCATGGTTCCGTAGAGTACTAGTCAACAAGGAGAACATCCCTAAGGCAATTGATCAAACACTCGACCCCGATGAGGAAACTATGGAGAGCATATATAAAGTAGCTGAGTTGGCAGGTCATTGCACTGCTCGGGAACCATACCAAAGACCAGATATGGGACATGCAGTGAATGTTCTAGTTCCTCTGGTAGAGCAATGGAAGCCTACCAGCCATGAAGAAGAGGAAGGTTATGGCATTGACCTTCACATGAGCCTTCCTCAAGCTCTACAAAGATGGCAAGCCAATGAAGGTACTTCCACAATGTTTAATGACACGTCCTTCTCACAAACCCAATCAAGCATTCCAGCTAAACCTTCAGGATTTGCAGACTCCTTCGATTCAATGGATTGCCGGTAACAAAAATGTTAAACAAGACAATTTCCAATTGCTTCTCAGTTGAGATGAGGAGGTTAAGCTTGTCTTGACCTAGCAGCATCACGAAATTGTATCACAAATTTCATTTATTTATTTTTTAAATTGTCGATTTTTTTTTGGTGTTCTTGCGATCTCCTGATGTACAAGTCTGATGTGCTTTATTGATTTTTTAAAGCTAGCAGATTGGTTTTAGTGGATGTTTGGGTTCTTAGGTGGGAAATATTATAGAAATGTTAATTGTATGATATATTTTTACATATTTTAATCAGAAGAATATTTGATGTATTTTGTTGTGTTTTTTAGTGGGCGGATAATGATGTTTTGTCCCTTGTCTTTTCGCCCAAGCATTTGTAAGCTGTAAGTGCGTGTTTCCAAATCATTACCAATACCGCGTAAATTAACCAAATGGACAATTCTTATCCAGCGATGCTTTGACATCACTCCAGGAAATTTAATCATAGCATAGAGGGGATCCGATTTGTGTGCAGTCGGCGAAACTGTGTAGTCATGCATTCGATAAATTTGAAGCCGGTTGATCAAGATTTGACGGTTTAGATTTTGCATTTGAATTTTATATTAAACAAAAATTAAAAACTGCACTTAAAGTTTGGACTGTCCGATCTTGATCAGATGGCTCCATTTTTTCTGACTGCTTGACTTCACAGTCAAGTCGACAACACTAGATCCGAATTCAACACAGAGGGTCTTTTTAGCTATTCAGCATCTCGGGGAGCTTGTTGGCCCTATTGAGGCTGGACGAGGCTCTGTCAAGCTATCTCCTTATATATTTATTGTTTGCTCCGAAGGGCTTACAATGTTAACCAATCACACGGATAATAGGGAAACATTCATGAAACCAAGATTTGGAGAGGGATTCACGAAACATTCTTATAAGAACGTGTGAAGGGTTTCATAAATGTTTTCCTTTTATCACGTCTAAATTTTTTTATAAGAATGTGGCGGCGGCTGATAAGGACTTGATAACGTATCTTTGTGGGGTGCAAGTTTGTTAATACTTTGGTCTCACTTCTATATAAGAAGGGAGATCCTCTCCATTTAATGGAGAGTTCCATTTGGAGAGAAAGTGACACATTGAATATTTTAATATTATTTATTAAAATATTCAATGTGTCACTCTCTCTCCAAATGGAACCCTCCATTAAATGGAGAGGATCCCAATCCTATAAGAAGAAGCAAAAAGGTTATGTTTAAGTTCATTAAGAATCGTGTGCGACAAAAAATCAGCTCATGAAGTATAATAGAGGACAAACTAATTTGTTTTTTTTTTACCTCTGTATAGTTCTCCCCCTCTTAATAGAATTTTTGCTACGCTCAAAATTTGAATCTGAGACATTGGAGTGGGATTAGAGTCCTGAACGGACTAATATAGTTGCTGACAACTTATTTCAGACTTTAGGTGCGATCATAAAAAATAAAAATAAAAAACTTATTTCAGACTTTGATCATCATCTCCTAATTTTTTAATCACCTCATCATTCAATTTCATTCTACCCTTATAATTCAGTCTGAAGCTCCTGCTCAATTTTTTATTAGTATCCCTACATGTTTAGTATAATGAATTGATTGCTATTTGCCATAAAAAAAAGCATCTTCTATACTTTTTTGTTTACTTTTCTTTTATTCTTGTTATAGATGTCATTGTCACGGTCATTGTTAATATGTTATCGATGGTGAGCTAGTACCCCGGCTAAACACCATGTTTTGGTGTACTTCGATGGTGAAAAAAAAAATATTTTGTAACAAAATGCGCAAAGAGAAATGTTAAGCGGTATGTTTTAGGGTATTTTAGTATTTTGAATTGTTTTTAACTCTTCAAATACCAGAAGTTTCTTCGTAAATAACCGGTTTGGTAAAAAATAATAATAATAATAAGTTTGTGACAAAATACGTAAAGTGCGATGCTGAGAGTGTATTTTGGGGTACGTAGGGTCCCAAAAAAATTTTAGATATTTAAATAATTTTGTTCCTCAATAACCTGTTGATGAAAAACAAAAAAAAAATTATGACAAAATACATAAAGTGTGATGCTAGACATTGTGTTTTGGGGTATTTTAGGATCCAGAAAAAATCATACATGTCCAAATTGGTGTTTTCTTCTTTATTTTGATAATTTCGCACCAACGAGTATTAGAAGGATACTTAAATTGGTGTTTAGTTTTAAATCAAACTTTGCATGATACCTATATGTGTTTCACTTTCTAATTGTGTTGTTTTCTTTTCTCTTTAATTATGAGTTAAGTTTTTATATTTATGATGAATATAGATAACGTTATTAAAATTTTTTAGACTTTTTTTTCTTATTATTTGTAGATGTTCAATTCCAATGTCTTTGTTAAAGTTTATTTTTAATTTTATAATTTAACTTTTTTCGTGGGAACTTCTGCCTCATTTACAATAGAACTCCCCAACATTTTTTTCCAACTTTGTATAGGTGTTTTTAATGGTGATTTTTGTTTAACCTTGCATGATGTATTGATGTACTCCCTCCGGACTTAATTATAAGCAAAAATAACTACCTTTACACATATTAAGGATAATAGTTTTATGCATTTAATTTTCTTGGATTCATAGAAAAAATAAATAGATTTACTAAACTCTCATTAATTAATAGTCACATTCTCACAATATTAATGAGTTGATTTAATATATTTATATCCATCGATACTAGCTCACCCCGTGCATTGCACGGGAAATGAGGCTAGTTATAATTATAAGAGTATTACTATTTGTTAGAAAGATTATTGTAAGAAAGAGAAGAATCCATAGAAACATGGTATTTGACCAATAAACAACGAGCTAACAATGCACGAGAGAGAATGAGTAATTATAATTTATGAGTGTTACATGCATGCTCTCATCCCTATTTCTATTCATTCTAAACAAGAGATATGCATGATGACCCATCTCATTTCTATTTCTTTCTCTCCTCAATCTCTACTAAACCAAATGGGTAAGTAACGAATAAAACGACTCAAACTTTAAGTTAAGTGCACACACAAATGATACTATATTTGTTATAATTTGCTATGAAATTAAAAATACGTTGAAAGTTGCAAAATGTAATAAAAGAAAAAGGGAAAACTTGATAAAAAACTATATTTTCAAATTTATTAAAATAGTTGTGTTGGAAAAAGTTTTAAAAAAGTCGATATCTTCTTATAATATTAATAATGGAGTAAAAATGAAGAAAAAAGAAAATCAGATTTAAGGTAAAATATACATCCCCGTTGGCACTCGCGTTTGGCCCTCCTGTTGGCACTCCCGTTGGCCCTCCCGTTAGCACTCTCATTGGCACTCTTGTTGCCTCTTTCGTTGGCACTCCTGTTGCTGATCCCATTGTCAGTCTCTCGTTGCCGCTCCCGTTGCCACATGTTTACTCCTTTTTTTTCCTATATGATTTAATATTAATTTAATCATATTCATTTGATTATAAAAAAGTTATTTTATAATTTTTGGTATTGGTTAATTTTTTTTTTACAATTCTTAGTGGTTACATTGATTGATTTTAATAGTTTTATTAGAGAGATTATAGTAAATATTAAATTTTAGATGAAGTAAAATTGAAGAAAAAGGAAAATGAGATTTAAGGTAAAATATGCACTCCCATTGGCGCTCTCGCCTCTCTCGCTGGCACTCCCATTGGCACTCTCGTTGCCGCTCTCGTTGCCGATTCCATTGTCTGTCTCTCATTGCCACGTGTTTACTCCTTTTTTTCTATATGATTTAATATTCATTTAATTATAAAAAAGTTATTTTGTAATTTTTTGTAGTGGTTAAAGATTTTTTTACAATTCTTAGTGGTTAAATTGATTGATTTTAATAGAGAGATTATAGTAAATAGTAAATTTTAGATTATTTAATTATTGAGAATAATATTAACTTTTTGAAAAAAATTAATTTGAAACTTTTGTTAGAGGTGAGTATTTTTTTTTTACAATTGGTAGTGGTTAAATTGATTAATTGTAGTAGTTTGAGTAGATTATAAAAAATAGTTACTAATTTTTTTTAGTAAAAAAATACTGAAAAAAAATTATTTTAATGGAAAAAAACTGAAAACAAAATTCGAAAAAAAAAGTTATGAAAAAAAAACAATTTTCTTTTAAAAAAAAACTGAAAAAAAAATTAAAAAAAACTGACACGCATCAACGTTTAAAAAAAAACTGCAAAAGTTGAGTGCACTCTCTTTTGTCATTTAGTGGCTAAATGACTTTTTGACCCTAGTGATCTAACCGATGGAAGGAGGGCAGCGTATTAATTTTTGTGGAGGGTTACTTGCCTCTTATTTTAGTAGATTTTTGTATTGTACATTATTTGGTGATGGACAACACAAATAAAAAACATAAAGTTTACTACAATATCATTTATTAAATATAATTTTTTTATAAAACTTATGATATTATATTATAATACAATATAAAATTATATTGAAAGATGAGAGAGAGAGAAAAGAGAATATAGAAGATAAAAGATATAAGAGAAATGAGGGGGAGCGAGAGGAGAGGAGAGGAAGAGAGATGAGATAAGCAGATAGAAGAGAGACATTGGAAAGACGGGAGAGATAAAGAGAGAGGGATGTGTGTGTGTGAGAGAGAGAGAAGATAGAGAAGAGAGACGAGATAAGGGTGAGAGACAAGAAGAGAGAAGATACTTATTGTGTCGGAAATAAAAATAATATTTTTGTATTTTGGATAGTTTGTACCGGAGACAAAAAGTTGTACCGTGATTTTGTGAGAGACTAAAATTTGTGTTTTTATCTCATCTATTGCCCACTCTTTTGTGAATTTATTTTCAAACCAAATAGGGTACAGCTACCATCGTCGAATCCCTTACTTTTAAACAAATGAAACACATCCTAATCAATTGAAATTGTATTTAGGGATTATACTATAGTAATACATGTTTTTTTGACAACAAAGTAATACATGTTTTGATATTTTAGAAAAATTACCACCATTTATTATTTGTTTTTTACATGACAATTGAGAATTTTTTTCTCAATAATGCAATATTTCGATGATAACGGGCAAATACATTTGAAGTGCTAGTTCAGTGGTAAAAGCTTAGTTTTGTATCCTCAAGACGAGGAGTTTGAATCCCCTTCAGGGAGAGTTGTAAAATGGTCATTAGTGTCACTTTGATTAATAAAATTTTCATATTCCTCAATTTTATTTTATTTTTTAAAAAATGATAATGGACAAAGGTCAGCGAAACATTACGGATAATATAAGCTAAAAAGCTTACAAATAAGAATCATAACAACCCACATAAAGGCACAAATCAAGGCTATATTGAGTAGGGCTGGACAAACGGGCGGGTTCGTCGGATCGGGGTTCAAAAGTTCTCATTCATGAAAAACCGAAGCTCCAATATTTACGTCCATCACCGACCGTTCGAGCGTACGATTTCAGCGGGTGGCGGGTTGGCTATATAGCGGGTTCGTCGGGCGGTTTGGACTGATTGGGGCAAGAAATGAATAACTCCAACAATTTTTTTTTCAGGCGAGCTGCGACACAGTCAGAGGCATTTACAGAAAGTTTGAGTGAACATTAGAGAGGCGAGGAAGAAGATGAAAGCTGAATGGGGTTAGAGAGAGAAAATAAAAGTTAAATAAAAAATGTACTCACAATCGTGAGTCAGTTGTTTTTCATTGAATGGACAGAGAGAGAAATTACTATTGAAAAAAAGTGAGTGTGTGGAGAGAGAAAACACACTCTTGGGCAGTGAGAATTTAGTTTTATATTAATTGTAAAATATACTCCTTGTACCATTCTGTCACTGGCTTGCAGCTTTTGGATAGTGAGCAAATCAGTCATGTGCGGGTTTCGGGTGATGTTGGGTTGCAATTTTGAGAACTGGACCCGCCCATTTAAAACCACTACAAACTGTTTTTCTTCCACATGATACCCGATGCAAAATCTAACCCAACCGTAACAGCAGTTAGTGCCTCAGATTTACCGGGTCGCGGGCGGGTTGGATCTTTCGTCCAGCCCTAATATTGAGCTCCTAACAAAACTATACCAAGGGCATGTTCCTAATCTTGCCAGGGAGAAAGGCTCTACTGACGAAGAACAGCAGCAACCCAAAGAAAAAGAGCAAGGGGAAGGACGGAAAGTCAATAGCATTCCCCATATCTGTAGGCCAATCGGCATGGACTACTTATTTTGTAGGGTGCCAACTTTATTAGATGGCATAACAATATGTACTCTTTTATTTTTATGTTTGACCATCAGTTATGGAAAGGTGAGCATTGGCACCCCATCTTTTGCATATTGTGGTCCATATTTTCACAATATAGTCCATATTGTGGTCCATATGATAAAAATTGTGGACCAATAGTGCACAATGCACAATTTTGGAAGAACAAAAGTGCAACTAAAAAACATAGAGATTCAATAATGTTAAATTGAGAAAATTGAGAGACAAATATTTTGAGCGGTCGTCAAAGACAGGATAATGGAGTAGTTGGAAATATGATTGGCCGTTGGTAACTGAGATGTTTTTTTTTTGATAAGCAATAGTAACTGAGATGCTACTATACGAAAGAGAAAAGTTTCAATTATTAGAATTACTTTGTCACTTCAGCTTGTATGTATGTGAAGATAAAGTGTTACAGGTGTCATAGATAAAATACTTAAGTGGTGTGAAATGGAATAAAACTCACATTTCATTATTTAAATATTATTTGATGGAATGTGCAAAAGTCTCAATTCCATTGTTCGGAAAGTCCATAGAATCCAATGAATTATTATTATTATTATTATTATTATTATTATTATTATTATTATTATTATTTCTTTTCTATCCTTATGTTAAACACAAAAATATAATATAAACTTAAATACAAATATATACTCCCTCTGTTCCACTTTGTCCACAGTTTAAGGTTTTGACACACCCTTTAAAAAATATTGTCTAATTTACGATTTAACTATTTATCTCTCTACTTAGAAAAATTTGAATTATTTATTAGATGTAAAAAGTTGCCATAATTAATAGAGATATAAGTGGAAAAGAATATTAAAAGTTTCATTGAAAATCTAAAACAACAATCAATTTGGGACAAATTGATTTTGCTAAAATAACAAACAAAATGGGACGGAGGAGTAATATATATTAAAACAATGTACCTAATTGAGATAGTTCAGGTTTCTTTCAGCTTAACTAGTGGTCATAGTTCAAACCGAGGAATGCAACAACATTAAAACCTTTAAGGGAGAGCTTTTTCGCCTGGTATAATCATACCAGTTTGATGGATTAGTCTAGCAGTTGTGCACTAAAAATACCCATTTATATATATATATATATATATATATATATATATATATATATATATATATATATATATATATATATATAAAAGCAATGTTTTGCCATGTAGTATCCACATGACATAGGATATTCTACATAATTTATTTTTTTCTATAAAAACTATTTTTTGAAATTATTTGATAAAATATTGTTTTAAAAGTTATATTTTAAAATTTGTTTTTTTTTATCGTGTTATTGGTGCGCATTATTCACCAACTTTAGCAATGACAAATCTAAGTCGAGAAATTTGTTAATATACTCTACAAAAATATAAGCTAATGTAAAAAAGGAAAAGTATAGTACAATGTTTAATTCTAATGCCAATGGCGAAATTTATTTATTACATTCACATCGCCCAGCTAAAGTTACAGAAAGAAGCAAATGATCGAAATACATAATTGATGCTAGCAAAATGCATTTATTTATTATTTTATTACAGAAAAATGACAATTAAGATGGAGCACCAAGATATGAGGCAAGTCGTAAAATGTCACTGAATATTCCACCAGCTGTGACTTGGGCACCAGCTCCTGGTCCACGAACTATCAGAGGTTGATTTCTATATCTTCTTGTTGTGAATGCAATTATGTTATCTGACCCTGATAGCTGTGCAAATGGATGCTCCTTCTTGTATCTTCTAAGCTCCACTACCCCCTTTTGATTAGTCACGTCTACCACTCCCACATATCTCAACACCTTCAAAACATTACATGCTCTTAAAAACTAAATATAAATGCAATACAATGAAAAAATGTCATCATGGAAAAACTAATTAAAAATATAAACAACAGTGTAGCTATCACTTCTTATAGTTTTAATCTAGATTCCAGAATACTGTTTAGTTACTTACTTCCCCTGCAGCGTTGGCATCTGCTTGTTTCTTTGTTAATTCCTGGTCAAAATTTGGCAATTGTTGCATAAACTCTTGAGCTGATGCACTAACCTGCATGAGATCGTCAAAGCATCCATGTTAATTAAAACAGTTAATTAACACTAAAACTCAGAACTATATAATTAAAAGAAATTGGTTCTTACTCTTAATGGTTCTGGCACAAGATTTTGAACAGGAATATCAGAAAGCTCTAGTTTTAAGCCAGATTCCCTTGCAAGAATTATCACCTATAGAACCACAATAAAACTGTCATGGAGTCATGTAATGTGCATATTTTAATGTGAGAATAAATTGTGGCGGATATGTTAATTCTCAAACTAGGCATATCTTAATATCAAAACTCAAGGGATGTGCATTGCAAGAAGACACTTTATTGACATGTGAGAATAAAATGTGGTGGATATGTTAAATAATGCACATTGTACGTACCTTCCTAGCAACATCAGTTCCAGACAGATCATCCCTTGGATCTGGTTCGGTATAACCCGCTTCCTTTGCTTCAGCTACTACCTCACTAAAAACCCGGCCATCTTTGAAGTTATTAAAGATGTAACTCAATGTCCCACTGCAAAATCAAAGGTAATGCCTTAAGGTTGAAAGCATAAAATCAAATACACTAAAAAAGACAAGGTGAGGCAGAAAAATAGTTTTGAAGTGAACCTGAAGATGCCTTCAATTTGCAATATTTTGTCACCAGTTTCCAGAAGGCCACGTAAAGTGCTAATAATTGGAAGACCAGCTCCAACAGTAGCTTCATAGAAGTAATGTGTGTATGATTGCCTCTGAAGAGCTCTTAACCTCAAATACTAGAAGCAGTAGAGAGTGAAGGTGAGGAACTTATGAGTAACTTTAAGATTCGTTGAATGAGACATGTTACATAACAAGAAAACGAACACTAAAGCAAAAGGATAATGTGTATGTTTGATTTACCTGATCAAATGGTCCTGAATTTGCCTTTTTATTTGGGGTGATTACATGTATTCCGTTGCGCAGCCAGTCATCGTAATGGCTTGCTATGACGGAATCAGCTGTGCAGTCCACTAAAACGGTGTTTGGTATAAAATGATCTCCATGCACGTGATGAATAAATTTTTCCAAATTAGCCACCTCGCCTTTTTCCTCTCTAAGTTCTCTCCATTTACTTAAGTCGATGCCCCTGCAATCAGAAATTATAGTTCATCATAATTGAATTAGAACCAAATTAATATGATGATAGAAACCAAATTATAGTAGTAGTTCTCTCCATCTACCTTAGTCGATGCCCCCCCCCCCCCCCCATGCCACGTTTCATTACTATAATTAAATTTTTCTAAATAGATAACATAAATAGATTCCATAACATTCAAGGGATCTAGCTCAATTTGACTTACGCATCATCAAGGAGCATCAACTTAGAACCCATGATGCCCATTACACGCAAATCAATGTTTAGTTCTTCTTTCAGAATTGCGGCCTGCGTAAACAAATGTTGCATGAATTAATCAAACAATCTGGAAGCCATTATGCTTATTGGACGTAAACATAATACTCCTGGGTGGGCCCAACTAATAAAAAATTTAAATTGTATTAAATTAATTACAAGTAAAAAACCAATATTAAAATTATTTTAGTATGTCCACCAAAAAATTTATTTGAAGTGGTGAATAGATGTACAAGAAGGGTAAAATAGTAAATCAACAACGGTGCTAAGTTATTAGCCACTGATGAGAAAGGGAGGGAGGAAGTGAAGGCCAATTGAGGGTCTGTTCAAGGCCCAAATTACTAAAGCATGGATTTTAGACTTTTTTTTTTTTAAAAAAAATTGGGGAAGGGGGAAATTTTATTAATCAAAATGGTACTAATGACCATTTTACAACTGTCCCCGAGGGGATTTGAACTCAGCACCTTGAGGATACAAGACTAGCTCTTACCACTGAGCTAGCACCTAATATAAAAAAAAAAGTTTCAAACTTCAGATTTTACTTAAAATTATTACCAAATTTCTTTTATATATAACAAGTTTGTTTAGTTCGGATGGTATAACTCAATGCTCTTTATCTCGTGAATTTGTGTTCAAGTTTTAATTTGATTTTTTTTTGTAAATTTTGAGTCAGTATGGATAAATGGTCGAATTTTTAGGCGTCGCTTCAAACTTTGCTCTACCTCAATAGATTTTGAAAAATCCTTGCCTAATGCAGTCATTAGAGAACGGGGAGACAATGTAACATAGGGAAAGAGGAAAAGGTGAGACATATAGTGAGATGGGAAAAAAGGATGGCCTTCCTAGCCGTGGAGAAAAGGAAACGACCACAGCGAAGAAAGAGGTTAGGGGACGAAACAGGAACGGAAGAGTGGAGGCATGATGAGGGCAAGACAAGGAAGGTGTGCAACAAAGTGGGTCCAAGTGGAGGCGCATACAAGGAGGCGAGAGGGAGTTTGTTACCAAGATGAACGCTAAGGGTTGTTTGATTTGCAAACAGGTAAATACCAGACAGAAAGTTTTGGACAACTTTTTTGTCATGTACACGTTTGGTGAACAATAAACAGCACAAACAGAAAAAAATGTAAAATTTCTTATAATTCCTTATATGATGTTTATAATGATTTTATATAACATTATAATCTAATTAAAAAACTATAAAGAAAAATGTTTGAGAGAGAATATAGAAAAGAGAGGGGGAGAGGGAGAGGGAGAGAGAGAGAGATGAGGGAGAGAAAGGTCATGAGATGAGAAGATAGAAAAAGAGATGAGAGGAGAGAGGTAGAGTGGGAGTGAGAAAGGAGAGAGAAAAATAAGATTGGGAGAGAGAGACTAGAGGAGAGAGAGAGAGAGAGGAAAAATTATTGAATATGAAATAAAAATAGTATTTTAGTATTTTTTGAGTGGACAGAAAGTTGTACTGTGGGACAAAAAGTACTACCGATCCAACTGTTGAATAATTTTATGTTATCTTATTGGTCATGCATACCAAAAATTATAAAAATTGAATATAGGTAGCTATTGAATCTTATAGTCCATCCTTTACTTGTATTTTGAAAAGTATAAAATACGTTGAATTAAACTTATTTGATCAAAGATCAAATATTTTTGTCCTTCACTGCTGGTTGCCTTGGCAATTTCAGCGACATGGGGACGTCGGCTCAAGGGTTCGAACCCGAGTGTGAGCAGTGGTAGAGTGTGTGTGGTATTTATTCCCCATGTCATCTAAGTAGATCAAAAAAAAGATGAAACATTTTTAAAAATTTATGAAAATTTGCATACTTGATCTACCCATTTAGAATTATTAATTTGATGGTTGGATCGGTAATTTAATGTCTACAAAGAGATATTAGATGGAATAACTTTCACAATAGTTACTCTTGGAGTAAGTTGATCCCCTCTTGATTAACATATTCAAATTTTATGATTTTAGAATTAATTATTAGATTATTAGATATATCATTTGATTTGTCAAAAAAAAAAGATATATCATTTGATTGATGTAAAATTTGTGTCAAAAAAACTTTTCTCACAAAAATATGCACGATAACTAAAAAAACGTACGCATACACGCAAAATTATATGTAGAAACTGTACCTGATCCCTAAGCTGGTCAACTAGTGTGCTCCCAATTAATCCAGGTCCAATAATGCCCATTGCTATGGCGGTTTCCGAGTTATAAAATCTGGAGTGGACAGCCCGCAGAGCCCTTATAGAATCCTCTCGCTTAAGAACCACGGTAATATTGTACTCAGAACAACCTTGTGCTATAGCAAGAATATTTATGTTGGCCTGTTTGTTTCAATAAGAATATGACCATAAACAAGTTAAACAAAAAAAAAAACATACAACCAACATATTTTAATGAACAGAATCATGCAAAAGCACTCGTTAGTCCAGTTTAGCTCATCAGCACAAAAGGCATCATAATCAATGATTAGTGTAGTATATTTACTAAATGTAAACCTCATTTGACCAAAAAATGTATTCTCAGACTAGTAGTGACCCTCCATGTGCATTGTTTATCATTTGAATGCAAACAATCTGAACTGATTTATTCTCTTAAGTTTTTCTCACAATCTTCGTAAGTTTTATGTCACATTGCCTTTTATAAATCAAAAAACTATGTGTATGTGTAGGTTAATTTAATTCATCTAATATCTCTCTATGAATCCCATAACAAGTATATAGCTTTGAGCCATGCAGTGCATTGTTTATGGGCAACAACTTAACAATATTGTTTAGACTGACTCATACATATAGATTTGACTATATTTTTACACAGGGTTTGTCTCTTGCAGAGTGAATCTTTATCCGGATTTCGGATCAGTTATGTAATACATATAGGCAGGGGAAAAAAATTAAGAAAAATATTCTTTTGGCATTGACAAAACATTATATTTTAACCTTAACAAAAAACTGTCATACTATTACCATACCTTAGCCAATGCATTGAAAAGGGTGGCACTAACTCCTGGAGTACTTGCCATTTTCTGGCCAACAGCTGCCAAAATACTGCAATTTGGAATTACAGCAACCTGAGAGATGGCTACATACTTTAGATTTTTATAAAGATGATGACAACTTATAATTTAGCAAATTGTATATGTTAATCGTGAATCTTCACCTCACTTCAGCATTGAACACGAGAAGAATTTGGATTCAAACGAATTGAAATTAGCATGTTTTTATAGCAGAGTTGGATTTGGCACCTGAGAAAGACGCCCAGCACCCAAAGCGCTATGAAATATAGACTGCAACACCTCAGCTACAGCTTTTACTTCCTTCTCGGGCACAGCAAAGCATACAGAATGCTCACTACTAGCCTACATAAGCGCAGTTATACATCAGTTATTCAATAGACCTAAGACTGTTTTTTTTCCTTATAAATAGGATCAGAGTCCAGAGTAGTGAATAGAAGGATAGTGGAAAAACTGGGGTAGGGGTGGGGGGCAGCAAAAGATAGTGAGTGTACCTGAGATATCATAATAACATTAGCTCCAACCTCTTTTACTGCACTAAAAATAGCACTGGCTGTACCTGGAACACCAGCCATTCCAGTTCTGCAAAAGGAAACAATGAGAAAAACATTAGAGTCTACAACTTTCAAAGAGTAATATTTTAGTGAATAAAAGAAAAAACATCAAACAGAAAGAAAGCAAACCATTCCTCATGCAAAGTATTGCACTTTATGACTCACCCTTCGACGTTTATAAGTGCCAAGTTGTCAATCGTTGTAAAGCCTTTGACATAATTTTTCAATATCTTCCCATCTTCATTTCCAATAATAGAAGGATGGCAGATCTTTGTTCCAGGAGCAGAGGTGTTGAAAATGTTCCTTATTGTAATGGGTATGCCATATCGAATAACTGGACTAGTTGTGCGTGGATGCAAGACATTTGCACCGAAATAAGACTGCACAAGATACAGTTCGAAAGTTAATCTCCTGAATTTTATTAAAAGACTAGAAGCTTTGACGCTTTCCAGTGTACAACTTACCATCTCCCATGCCTCTTGATAAGACAGTGTCTTCAAAATCACAGCATCACCAACTGGAGAAGATATTGTTTATAAGAATTAAAGCCATGTTAAGGCATTTACACACATAAGACTAAACTCAAAGCATCAACTTTCAAGTTTCATCAATATGTCAAGAGTGAAGAAGTAAATGAAGAACAAAGCCCATGTGTGTCGGTGAGTAGTATTGGAATTAAAATTCAGTGCCATCATATATAATCAACTCAGGGTTAAACCAGCACATGAACCAAAACCTGTTAGTTCATGAGGCAAGGATCTAAATCTCGAGTTTAAGTATTGTGAAGAGAAAAAATAGGCATCCGAAAAAATGAGTCCATCCGACTTGACACTGATTATAGGCAAGGTCTGAACCAAAAGAAGAAAAAAAAACTAGCACATGAAATAAGGGGTGTAGCAAACCTTTTCTAGGATCTGCACTATACACACCATCCACATCTGTCCAAATGGTGACCTGGCGAGCCCTGAATAGAGAACCCAAAATTGCTGCCGAGAAGTCACTTCCATCTCTCTTGAGAGTAGTGGGAATATTTTGAGGTGTGCTTGCAATAAATCCAGTGGCAACAATTACCTTAGATGGATTCCGAGAGTACCATTTGTTAAGTCTTTGTTCAGTTTCCAAGTAGTCAGGATCAACTTGATCGGATCGAGTAGGATTTACAACAAGGACTTCTCTTGTGTCCATCCATTTGCAGTCAATCCCTTTCTGCAGAATGGAAAAGATGCATGATGCAATAAGCACAATTCAGATAAATATAAGAAAATATGCACATATTTCTTATTGGAAAAACAGACCTTCCTAATAACATAAGATAACATCTGTGCAGACCATAACTCCCCGTGTCCCACAACAAAGTCAGTAAAGGATTCTGTTGCATGACCAGCTGCATGGTATTAAATGTGTTAATTGGAATGATAGTCCCAGAAATTCCTTTTAAGCAACAATACAGATATAGTATTAATCAATATTATTATCCATGATAACTGATTCTTTCTTTATTGTATATAAAATAAAATACATACATATACCAACCAAGAAGGGTAGGTCCGAGCGGTAATGGGTTCAAATCCCACCCAATGTCTCGAGTCCGGGTCCTAATGTGACAAAAACTCTATTGGGAAGGGAGAACCACGCGGACCGACAAAGTCTGGTATACGTGGCCAGTTAGATTCTCCGACATAGATTAGTGATCGACAAAGCCGGTAGATAATACACACCAATAACAAGATAACAAAAAAATACATACATTAAATGAAATTACCTACTTTATACTCTAATAATTGTGAATTACTCACTGTCGGTCAAAAGAAAGTGAATTATTCACTTTAGACGAGCCAAATCCAAAGTATCATAGGATTGAATTAATATCCAATCAAATATAACAACTTAGAATCCTCAGCCAAAGAGTTTCAAGTAAAATTATGATTAAGATTACAGGATTACTATTAGGAAAAGAAAGCAAACAGAAAGAGCCATTTACGATTGGCCTTTAAAAAGGCATTTTTATAAATAAAAAAGGGATGATTTCAAGCCACATCCCAAAGATTTTTCTTTTTTCCTTTCCTATTGGTAATGTTTTTCCATGTCATATTGACACTCCAATTATTTGTATAACAGGAAATTTTGTCGGAAATGAAAATAACAGCAGTCAATTCTCAATAGTTGCATCATTTATAAAGCTCAACACATTTACTGAACACTTTTATCATCTCAGAAAGAAAATACTCAAAACTTTTTTTATTACAAAAAGTTTAGGTGAGTAAGTGAGTTGGGCTTTGAGGGCTCACTAGGGTCAGAGTAAGCCTAAGGCTCAGCGAGCGCTACAGAGGTTCTTACACTGGCAACGGAAGTTGAACCCACGGCCTTGCAGGTTAACTCCTTACCAACTGAGTCAACCTTTATCGGCATTACTCAAAACTATTTGTTAGGAAAAATAAACTGCAGTCTTAATACCAAAAAAAATAATAATAAACTGCAGTCTATATGATGACAAAAAATTCCACGTTACCATACATATACATATACATATATATATATATATATATATATAATTACAGTCCAAACGAGTAATGAAAATAAATAAATAAATCTATAACTTTTTGGTTCAGGGGGAAAAACAAAAGACAGAATCAAAGGAGGGAGAGGGAGAGAGGGAGAGAGGGAGAGAGGTAGGTGTACCTATGTATATGGCATGAAGCATTGCCTTTAAGTTACTGATATCTTGATGCAACCGTGATAAGAAAGTGGCAAGATCATCTCCATCAAGTAAATCATGTGCAGTTAAGCTATGCTTCTCTTCAACAGCATCAAGTGCAGATATGTACGAATCATCACGAGATTGAGCTCTATGGATGAGATCATACATCATATCTGTAACTTTTGACATAGCAGACACCACCACCAATTTCCTCTCAGAATCATCATTAACAATTACATCGGCAACATTATTTATCCTCACTGAACTTCCCACACAAGTTCCACCAAACTTGTGAACAGACCAAGTTTCTCCTTTGGGTAGCTTTTTTTCCTCTACAGCTACATCTACTGACACATCTACAAGTACCAGTGAATAAAAGAAAAACAAAAGTTTATTAAACTGATATAATTTTAAATTACACACACTCAAGATTGATCTGCAATATTACAATAATGTTTTCTAATATGAAATTAAAATAACTAGATTATCTACCTGTAAGTGAAGCACGTATCTTGTTGCTTTGTAACCCTCTCCCCCATGGTAAACTAACACCTTTTCTGAGATTGGGAAAAAAACAGTATTTTCAAATAATAATAATGAAATGAAAAAAAAAATCTGTAAATGGACATGAACAAAATTAAATGCAGGGGAATATAGTGAACGTCACGTATAACATGGAAGGGATTGATTTGCATTTATGTAGATATAAAGGTTAAGGTTTTAAAGTTTAAACTATATCTATGGTGAATAAAAATTAAAGAAAGATACCGAAGGGAATGTGAAGGGTAGAGCGAGAGTGGGAAAGAAGGGAACTGAGATTGAAAGGTGGAGTTGCGGCGTGACAAATGTGAAGTGTTTGAAATGGGAAGGGAAATGCAGAAGGAGGATTGGGGGATCACGGGGCAAAACGACACCATTGGCACTCAAGGACCAGAGTGAGAGTGTGAGTGTATATTTGCCTTTGTCACTTTTTATAGGGAACCAGTAATTAATTTATCACGTGTCACAAGTCTACTTACTCATTAATTATATACAATCTACCAATGCTGACCAAAAAAATATACTCTCTACCTCCATTTTTTATGTTTTATGTTTGGTTCTGCGGTGAGTAGAATTGATTCCGCCATAATTGATTTTGTAGGATTGATTTTAGTTAAAAGTGAATTGAACTTGATGTGATTTTTGTTTGAATACCTTTACTGAAAAGTGTTTTTTTCAATTTTTTGTTGTTTGGATGGGTTGGATTAGAATTATTTTTACATGCGAAAGTACCAAAATAAGTCTCTACTTAAAAATATATTGAAAACTTCAAATTTAACAAATTTAACAACAACAAAATACTAAATAAGCATATAAAAGATATAAATTAAAATTACATTTAGATAATATAGTTTAACGTTCAATACAATACCAACCATAAATAAAGACTAATTATTTTGTTTGTACTCAATAATTTGAGCCCGAATAGAGTCACGATGATGTTCCATCTCCAATGAAGATGTTGTATTTAATTTTTGAGATGGATCTAAATTAATCGGTCTATGATAATCATCACTATTAAGATCTACGTTTTCATCTTCGAAGCGGCTAAAATCAATATCCGTTGAAGCATTCCTTCAGATAAAGTTGTGTATAGCCATTGTTGCAACAATTATTTGAACTTGTGTTTCCATTTTGAATTTAGGCATTCGGCGTAGAATTGCAAACCTGTTCTTCCATACGCCAAAAGTCCTTTCTATTGTTAACCTTAAACTTGAGTGATAATAATTAAATATTTCATTGTGATTTGTGAACCCTTGGGAATGCCTAAAATCAGGAAGATGATACCGTTCACATCGGTAGGGACCAATGTACCACATTGGTGTTGGATAGCCAACATCCACTAAATAATACTTACCTAATAAAAAATAAAATTGTTAAATTATAAAGAAGAAAATTAATAATGGAGCAAATTTATATGCGTAGTCATACAAAAAAACATACATACCTGGTGGAGGGTGTGGAAATTTCAAGTTTGCATTTGTCAGTGCCATGTCAAAAACGCAGGCATCGTGTGCAGCACCTTCCCACCCAACTAACACAAAAGTGAACACATGTTCCAATTACATACAGCCATTATATTTTGTGTTGGATATCCCTTTCTTCCAATAAACCTAGTTTGATCACTAGCACTAACTACACATGGCACAATGGTACCACCGATTGCTCCTATAGCATTTTTAAAAAATGGCCAGTATCGGCTATCGTTTCTAATTTTTGCTTGACTATCACGAAACATAGGATCTTGAGGCTGGATATATTTAACGGACAACTTAAGGCAATAATGAAGTACCCGGTGAAAATGTCTACTTACAGTCTCTCCCGAGTGTTGAAATCTTTCCTAAATCATTCTGTTACCTACCCCATGACCAACAACAACCAAGAACACTGCAACCATTTCTTCAACCCCCATGCCTTTAGTGGGCTTCAAACCAAGCTCAACTAGTTCAATACAAAGTCTATGAACAATATGTTTTTCCATTCGAAACATCTCATAGCAACGAGTGGGGTTTCCTTGCAATATATCGTGCACCCACGCATGACCCGTTAATTCACTAGTTCTACATGGCTCTTAGCATAGATTTTTTACCGCATACTCGCTAACTAGTGCAGCCACATAAGAAGCTTCTTCAAAAATTAAAGCACCATCTTCATTTGTTTTAAGCCCCAATTGTTCTTTCCAATCATTCATTTTTCAATTCACACCTGAATCATATTTAACCAAACAACAAAAGTGATTAAAACATAATACATTAATACAGAACCATACAAAATACAAGACATAATTCAAATTAAACATAATCCAACAACTACATGTTCATGAAGGGGAATGGGTTATTTGCTGCATGCTTAAGCCAATGCATTCTCTTTTCCTCGAAACCTCGCAAGGAAAAAAGATCTCTCTTGCTGGTTTATACACCATTAACTGACAACACTTTGTATATATCAAAATAGAATTTGAAGTATGATTAGGGGGAAAAGTAGCTATAAATTCGAAATGTTGGTAGGTGAGAGGATGAAGGGTAAATTCGAATCTGAATGGGAGCCATAACTGCTGCCATACCTGCTGGATGAAGGGAAAATTCGAATTTCAGTTGCCATTCTTTAATGTTGGAAGGTGAGGATGAAAGGTAGTAAAGGAAGTGAGAGAAAGTCCCTACTAGAATCAATTTCTTTCCACCGCAAAAGCTTCAAATCCTAGCTTCTCCCAGAATCAGTTTTGAGGGGTAGAATCGATTTTCATTGGAGACACCCAAACAAAAATTCCCAGGCTGAAATCACGAAAGTAGACCCCAAAAGTGCTTTTACACCTCTCCACCGCCAAACCAAACGTAGGCTTAGCAAATGACACATGAATAAGAAAACATTAATTAGATAAAATGTAGTCTAAAATACTCTCATTTATTATCTTGTTCTCCATAATTTTGTTTTGGTTAATGCATTCTAGACAATTAATACAACTATAATTATTAAGGGTAAAGTTTGAAGAAAGTAGATAAAATAACATTGAAATTCTAAAACATAAAAAGTTTTGGGACAAAATTTGAAGACTAAAACTTCAAAAAAATTGGAACAAAGGGAGTACAATCTACCAAAATCAATGTTTTGAAAACTGAACCGAACTGCAAATGGGTGAAACCTCTGAATCATAATTCAATTGTTTTAAACTTCTCTGATAAGACTGAAAATGCGATTGAATTGTTCAAATAGTTCAACATGGCTTAGCCTTTAGTTTAACCGGTTAAACTAGGGGTGGACAACGGTCGGGTGTTGTCGGATTCGGGCTCAAAAGTCATCATCCAAGCAAAACCGAAGTGGCAATATTTGAACCCACTTCCGACCATTTGAAGGAACGGTTGTAACGGGTGACGGTTGACGGTTTGATGGTTTTCTCGGGCGGTTTAGATCGGATAGAAGAAGAAAGCACCTAGCAACAGAGATGGCTGCAACGAAGTGGTCGTGCCTTGCAGAAATGATCTCGCGGCACCGTCACAGATCTGGCTAGCTGCGATTCCATCTTCCTTCTCGCATTTCCAACTGGAGCAAGTAGTGAGGCAACAGAGATGGCTGCAACGAAGGGAACCCAGAACATGGCTGCAACAAAGAAGAAAGCACCTAGCAATAGAGATGGCTGCAACGAAGGGAACCCAGAACATGAGCAGAGCAAGTAGTGAGGCAAGGCAAATGGAGAGGTGAATAGTGAATACTGAATATGATATTTGGTATTGTAGCGGACGGGTTCGGCTTCATGCGGTTCACAGAAATTCAATCCACACTCGACCGCAGCTACCCACTTGGAACCACACTTGTGACCCGCGAACCCGCAAAACCGTTTGTAACTGTTCTCACGGATTGGGCTCTCACGAATTGGGCGGGTGGCAGTCGGTTTTTCCGTTTGTCCAGCCCTAGGTTAAACCATCCAATTGATTTGTTTTTTAAAACACCGCAATCTACGTACCAATCCGAGCTGAGGCTTTCGCTAGTGCTTAAGGACGCCTTAGGCAAGTAATTCCCCCAATCAATCAATACTCAATGATTTGAAAGAAAGTTCACTTTTAAAAAATAATTAGAGTATTCGACTGTGATATGGTTAGGTATATATGTGTGGTAGAAAATAGTTATTTAATGGTTCATATTGTATATACTAATAATAATATAGTGCATGTAATGTATTTTTATGTCAAAAAAAATTTACAAATTACAAATAAATTAAAATAATGCGTAGTATATATACTGTGTTATTTAAATACTTAAATTTAAACTACTCAAACTTTGTCAACAAAAAGTTTGTACAAACTTGTTATCTTTTTACATAAACCACGTCATTTTTGTGTGCTTAGGGTTCTCCGTGGCATACTCCGCTATTGAACGATGGCGACACTAATGAGCTTACCGTAGCAAACTTGTTATCTTTCAGCAAATTGTTTTATACACTTAATAATATATACTAAATTAATAAAGATGCAGCCAATATATAAAAAAAGTAGTAATAAATGTTGGGGATTCTGCGGCGCAGCAGACAGGAGAGGGAAGGGAGAGCGACGGCGCTAGAGAGAGGAAAAGGGAGCAATAAAACAGTGAGACTGTAAAGTGATAGGATTAGGTTAAAAGGCAATCAAAAGCATAATTATTCACTAACTAGTGATCCCTATTTATACACAAAACCTAAAGTCAGGCCCAGGCCCATATTTCGACTAGGCCCAATATGCCAACTACTAACTACACCTTCTACTGTTACTAATTACACTGCAACTTCTACAGCTAACTATAACTTCGACTAGGTAGTATTTCGACCGCTACTTATTACAAATACAAGCAATACACAATTACAAGGTATATTCCAATATTCTCTCCTAATTTGTATTGCTACGTGACATCATTCCAAGCATTGTCCTCGGTTCTTCGAATCTTCCTTTCTGCAATGGCTTGGTCATTGTTTCTGTCGAATTGTCCTTTCTGCAATGCATTGGTCATTGCTAAGTGACACTTCAGTTTTGGCCCCCAGTCACCAGGCGGCAACTCTGCATATAGCCAGAGTTCTTGTTCCTCTGTCGAATCTTTCCTGTCGAGAGGAATTCGGCACCCATGTGCCCAAAGTGTGTTGCCTGATCTTGCTCACACCCTGTCGAACCTGTGTTGCCCCTTTTCGAGCTGTTTCGCACTCAGTCGAACCGGGCTGCAACTTTCAATACTTGGTGCCCAATACAAGGGTTCTTTCTCAATGGTTACTAATTTTGCCTTACCCTTGGCCACTTCACCATCTATTGCCTTCTTTTGCGCTGGAAGTTCGACTAGCTTCCAGGTATCATTCTTCTCTATTGATTTCGACTCATCAATCATAGCTTCCTTCCACTCCTTTCGACTAAGAGCTTGCTCCAGACTCACTGGTTTTGCTTCAGCCATCAGTTCGAATTGAGTTAACTCTCCCTCTGCAGTTACAGCAGAATCTGGGATTGTGTCGAAATCATTTAGCTCTACTGATTTCTGCCTTTCCCTTTGCAACCTTCTGAGAGGTTCGACAGCAATGGGTTCTTCTGGCTCTTCAGTTTCGACCTCGTCGACATCCTGATCACTCTGATCATGAACTTCTTCTAAGTCCATTGTTGTCGGTTTTTCACGACATTCTTCGACAGTTCTCTTCAGGCAATGTTCTTCGACAACCTGCAATTCGACACACTTCTCTTCAGTCGAATTTGTATCTGGTTTCAACAACAGCAACTCTGGGTCTATAGTCGTCATGAATGATAATTCCTCATCATCGTTGCTGGCTATGTTGGAGGTATCCCCAGTGTTTCGACTGGCCTGCCACACACACATAGCACAAGTATTTTGAGCATTACAAGTGTATCCACTTATACAAGTGTTCACACTGTTCTGCTCGCTACTTTCAGCAATTTCGTCAAGATGAGTGTTATCTTCAATCTCATCTTCGACTGCCATCAGCACTAGCCCATCTGAGTCGGAGTCTGTGTCACTGTCACTCGCAAAATTGGCTTCAGCATCTCTAGAAACCTTCTTGTTTTTACACCTGTTTCTATAATGCCCAAATTGCTGACAGTTGTAGCATTGCACTTTCGACAGGTCACCTTTCTTGTCGAAAGATCCATTCTTGTCGAAATCATTCTGCTTACTGCTTGATCCTTCTTCTCTACCTCTTTCGACCCTGTTACTTGCCTTCCAATTCTTCTTAGAGGAATATGAAAGTAAGGCTTGTTCAGTTTCTCTCTCTGAACTTCTCTGCCTTATCCTCAATTCATGTGCCTCTAAGGAACCCTGAATTTCATCTAACTTCAATGTATCTAGGTCCTTGGATTCTTCAATGGCTGTAACAACGTAGTCGAATTTCTCGGTTAAGGATCGAAGCACCTTTTCGACCTTCTTCACTTCTTCGACAGTCTCACCATTTCCCCTCATTTGATTAGTTAATGCTACTAACCTCGTAATAAATTCGCCAATCGATTCTGCTTCTGACATCTTCAGGGCTTCGAACTGCTTTCTGAGCGACTGGAGTCGAATCTTCTTCAGTCTGTCTGCTCCGCCATACGAGCTCTTGAGGATGTCCCACGCTGCCTTTGCTGATTCACAGTCGATGATCAGGTTCAGGACATTCGAATCGACACACTGGTGAAGTAAAAACAGCCATTTTCCGTCTCTCTTTCTCATCGCATTGTGGCTGTTTCTCACCGCTTCTGTGGCGTCATCTGCCACGGGTGGAACTCCATCGTTCACGATGTCAAGTACATCTTGATATCTGAACAGCACCTTCATCTGCGAACACCATCTCTCAAAGTCCTTTCCATCGAAAATGGGGAGGCTCCCCGGAATACCTCCACCATAGTTATCTCTCGCTGCCATGGATCTTAAAGCTCTGATACCAGTTTGTTGGGGATTCTGCGGCGCAGCAGACAGGAGAGGGAAGGGAGAGCGACGGCGCTAGAGAGAGAGGAAAAGGGAGCAATAAAACAGTGAGACTGTAAAGTGATAGGATTAGGTTAAAAGGCAATCAAAAGCATCATTATTCACTAACTAGTGATCCCTATTTATACACAAAACCTAAAGTCAGGCCCAGGCCCATATTTCGACTAGGCCCAATATGCCAACTACTAACTACACCTTCTACTGTTACTAATTACACTGCAACTTCTACAGCTAACTATAACTTCGACTAGGTAGTATTTCGACAGCTACTTATTACAAATACAAGCAATACACAATTACAAGGTATATTCCAATAATAAATATGCTGGAGCATTAAAAACTACTTCTGATCTATGTCATTGGATGATAAAAACTAGAAAAGCACAAGCTTACCCTCTTGTATATAGGGTGATAACTCTGATTCTCACACTTCCTGTCACTACAGCTACTACTGAGCGGTCTTTTTCAGCTATGAGTATGGTCAAGACTACACTTCGCAACAAGATGGAAAATGAATTTTTGAGCGATTGTCTCTTAGTATACTTTGAAAAGAGAATTGCTAAAAAATTCACCATAGATTCAATTATAGATGATTTTCGTGACATGCAAGAAAGACGTTCTGTATTTTGATAAAGTATTAATGTAATTAATATTTTTGGATTAAATTAGTACATTGTTTTTGATGAAATATTTGTGTGGAGATTTTAATTTTTTAGCTAGCCCACCCACTAATCAAATCCTGGCCCCGTCCCTTCATACACATGCAGGGACGGAAGCACCCTTACATGAATGGGGCATTTGCCCCCACTTAAAAAATTACTTTGCTTATAAATATATATAACATAGTTTTTCCCCCAGAAAAAATTAAGAGTTGCCTCTATAAGATAATTTTTAAAATTAAATGTAAAAATTCACAACATATAAATAAAAAAGCGGAATTTGATACTAATTTTAACTTTTAACTATGTAACCTGTAGAAATGTAGATATTTTAGGATTTTTCTGTAATTAAATTATGTATTTTGTAAAAAAAAATTAGAATATTTTATTGGGAAAATTTTATAGGCAATTTTTTCGCCTCACTAATAAAAATTTATTAATCTGTCACCGTACACATGCTATATATTTGGCACAAAAGCGAAGAATACCGTACACATGCTATATCTGTATCATCCACCCTCTTGTGTTGGGTTATCCGGTCCTTTTTTTTTCCTTTTCTGTCAGCCGTTTTTTTCTCTTTGCTTTTTTGTTTTCATTCTGACATTTCGTCAGACACCATTCGTACTGAATAGCGATACTGGAAAATAAATGGATAGTGAGAGAACAATTGAATTTGAATTTGATTTAAATCATAATTATGTAGCAACATATAAGACGACACATGTACAATTTTTATTTTTTGTATATAAAATTTCTTTACTAGAAAAAACATTCATTCAATCAAATATTGAAAATAACACAAATTTAGCATTACTAAAATTGAAAAGTATGAGTCTGCAAACAAACTCACAGCACCTGTGTTAATAGCACAAAATGACAAAATGCTTTTTTTAAATGTGACAAAATAAAGGTCATAATATTGGAATACTCATGTCTATGGATTTGTAACTTTAAGGCCATAGTCATTAGTTGAATCTGCAATGGATCAAAATTGATCTAATGATCTGAACCAAATGAACACTACAACAAGAATGGAAATAAAAAACGTCGCACCAAGACGGCGAACAACAATAACGCTGCACTCAAACGACGAAATCAAGAAAAATACAAAATAAAAGCTAGATCTATGTGAAAATCGCTTGTTTTGATAAAAAAAGAGGGGGAAAACGATATAGAAGGGTGATTCAAGCCAACAAATTAACCCAAAACCACTCATCTCTATTGAGTGAGCAAGAAGGAAAAGAGGAGTAGAGAAAAGGTTGAGAGAGACAACTAGGGTTTCAGATCCTTATTTTTTTGCATAATTTGATTGTTTTTTATATTTGAATTTGAATTTTAACATAATTATGTGGCAACTAAATTGCATAAGAACACAACACATGTAAATTTTCCATTTTAAAATTATTCATGTTTGTATATATTAATATAGATATAGATGGATAAATATTTATATAGATTTAGATATAGATTCCTTTCAAAAAAAATATTTAGATATAGATTGATTGTTTTTTAAAGGAATTGATTTTTTTTTATCGGTCCTAATTGTAGAAACAGTTTGGGTGGGAGATGTGGAGAGAAAAGTGAAGTGTTGCGAATTTGAACTTGTGGTCTCAGAATCCATACATCACTTATTTTTGAATCAACAAATAAATTTAGTTTTAAAACATTATAAAATAATTAGTAAAAGAAAAATGATTAAAAATAAAGAGTACGAGGGTTTTGGGTGTTAGTTTCGATGTGGCGTGCCTCACCGTTGGAGCTAATTAGTTGGGTGTTCTAACCATGGTAGGAGTCTCTGCTTGGGCGTTGCGAAGGTGATAAGGAGTTTCCTGACAATTTTTGTAGTGAGATTCAGGCGTGTCTTCTTGGTACTGGCTTGGTGTAGATCTGTTTGGGGATGCTTAGGTGTTGGGTGGTATGTATTTCTTTCATCCTTGCTGGTTTGGGGGTGCTTAGGAGTTAGGTGTTTTTTTCGTGGTGTAGATTTGTTTGGGGTGCTAAGGCGTTAGGTGTTATTTCTCGCTTTCATCCTTGTTGGTTTCTCCTTTTGAGTCTGTTTTGCTATCCTTTGAGTCTGTTTTGCCTATCTAAAAAAAAAAAAATTCTCCGGCTAGCTTTGACTCAGTTCCTGGTGTTGTAGGGAGTTGTAGATGATCAGAACCAAAAAACTGAACTGAATTGCCAAACTGAACCAAAATTAACTGAACTTTTGCTAATAGTTTAGAACTGAACTGTTCATTCAGTTCGACCGAACCGAACTGTCTTAATAGTTCGGTTTGGCAGTTCGAGTTCGAACTAAACTGTTTTAAATTTTAATAGTTCAGTTCGGCACTTCGAGTTCGAGTTCGAATTGTTGAGCCCGAAAAAAAAAGTTCGGAAAAAAGTTCAAAATTTAAACAGTTCGATTCGAGCTCGAACTGCCGAACCGAACTATTAAGACAGTTCAGTTCGGTTCATCGAACTGCTAAGACAGTTCGGTTCGATCGAACTGTCTTAACAGTTCGGTGCAGTTCACCTTTAGAACTGAACCATGAACAGCCCTAGTTGTAGCTGTTTGGGTGTTGTTCTGCTTTGTTTCGTTGTTGTGTCTGCCTTACCAATATCATATTCATTTCAAGAGTAGTGTTAGCTTTGCTGTTTTCAGATTTATCTTGAGAGGAGTATTCGTTAGAGGAGCTTCAGCCAGTTTCGACTTTCGAGATGATTTCCCCCTTTTACAGTTGGCCTTAGGAATTTTGGTAGTTCTGGTGTCTTGGCGAATGTGGTCTAGCTCTTTGATGGTGTGTCAGTGGCATAGAGGTGTGAGTTGCAGCTTTGAGGCTCTAAGGAGTGATTTTGAATAGTGTGTAAGGTTGTGGTTCTGTCGTCCAAGTCTTTAGGTGTTCATGGCATGTAGGAGTAGTGGCAGCCTTCCCTCATTGTAGTGTCTAGTGAGGATGTACTTTGATTGCTTTGGTGTGTTGTAGCTTGTGTTAGTTTGTTTTGATGGTGTTTTATTAGCTTTGGTGTATCTTGCTAATCCGGCATTTAGCATTGGTGTGTTGGATCGATCTTATGTTAGCTTGTTTTGGTAGCGTGTGTTGTATTTTGGTGTACCCATGTTTTTCTTTGGTGTAGTTTGTCCAAAGTTATTTGGTGTATCCTATTTCATCTTTCTTTGCAAAGATGAATTTTTATTAATTATATTTTCTACTTATAGAAAAAAAAGAAAGAAAAAAAGAGTACGAGAGTTTACTATTTAGAGTTGTTATTATCTCTACTATAATTGAATTTTGGGTACCCCAATAATGCGGATCCGATTTGGTTTATAGTTTCTACCCCACCACCACACATTATTGCTCTTGCCATTCATCACTCAACACATTTATGGATAGCATAGTTTCCCAATCATAAGCAAAATCAATAGATTATAAAAAATATCTCACTAGTTCAGTTGGTGAGCTACGAGATATTGAAGATGTGCACCAAAATAGTGCAATTAAGAAGAAGGTTTCGAGTTCAAACCCAAGAAACTAGCATTCCCTCTGTCCCCCACTAACACTTTATAAAAAAAATAGCTTATAAAAAAATAAATCAGTACTCCCTCTTGTCTCACGTAAAAGAAAATGCAGCTTTAGGTTCACTGAATAAATAATATATCATTGTCAAAAAGAATAAATAATGTATGGTAAAAATGTAGTTTTAGTATCATTGAATAAATGATGATTATAGACAGATATATCAATTATTCAATAAACCTAAAACTTCCACTACAAAAAAAACATGAATTAGCGACGGATCTTAGCGACGGATTGGAAATCCGTCGCTAAAATCAAAATTAGCGACGGAAATGCACAAAATTAGCGACGGATTGAAAACAAGGTATTTAGCGACGGAAATTGGCTAAATTAGCGACGGATTTAACATGGCGCAAAAATTGAAAAAAAAATTGAATTAGCGACGGAAATCCGTCGCTAAATCCGTCGCTAAATCCGTCGCTAATCTTTGGAAAATTGTGCCACTGACCGTTGCAGTTGATTTGACACGTGACCAGAGTTAGCGAGGAAAATCCGTCGCTAAATCCGTCGCTAACTGTTAATTTTTTTTATAAACCCGAATTCTTTCTTTCCTCTTTCATTTCTTCCTCTTCCTCTTTCATTTCTTCTTACCACCACCACCATCATCTTCTCCCTTCAACACCACACCACCACCACACCATCCTCTTTCATTTCTTTCTCTTCCTCTTTCATTTCTTTTCCTTCTCCATTTTCCTCTTCCTCTTTCATTTCTTCTTACCACCACCATCATCATCTTTTCCCTTCAACACCACACCACCACCACACCATCCTCTTTCATTTCTTCCTCTTCCTCTTTCATTTCTTTTCCTTCTCCATTTTCCTCTTCCTCTTTCATTTCTTCTTACCACCACCATCATCATCTTCTCCTTTCAACACCACACCACCACCATCACCACCACACCATCCTCTTTCATTTCTTTTCCTTCTCCATTTTCCTCTTCCTCTTTCATTTTTTCTTACCACCACCACCACCATTATCTTCTCCCTTCAACACCACACCACCACCACACCATTTTTTTCTTCCCTTATCTCCCCAACCCCTAATCTCTCTCTCTCTCTCTCTCTCTCTCTCTCTCTCTCTCTCTCTCTCTCTCTCTCTCTCTCTCTCTCTCTCTCTCTCTCTCTCTCTCTCTCTCTCTCTATATATATATATATATATATATATATATATATATATATATATATCTGAGAATAGCTTTTTTTTTAAAAAGAAATGATGTTAGCGACGGATTTTAGCGACGGAAATCCGTCGCTAACTTTGGTCAATGTCAGTGTCAAATCAACTGCAACGGTCAGTGGCACAGTGTTTTTAGCGACAGATTTTAGCGACGGATTTTCCGTCACTAATTTTAGCGACGGATTTTATTCCCTCGCTAACCATTAGCGACCAGCTTTTTAGCGACGGAATTGGTCCGTCGCTAATTCCGTCGCTAACAGTCATTAGCTAGGGGAAAACAGGCATTAGCGAGGGAAAAATCCGTCGCTAATACGCTGTTTTTTTGTAGTGTTCATAGAGTATAATAAAATTTGATATTGAATAAAATAATAAATTTCGTCCGCCACTTCTTTAATAGAACTTCGACTCCAAAACAGGTTCGAGTAGATAACTTTAGCTAGTTTTTACAACGAGACTAATTTGGAATAATGCTTAACCAAAAATTTCTTAACCAAAAAAAGTTGAATAGAAATTAAAAGGCATGCAAGGTGTTTGAGTGATGTTCTCATTATTCTGGGAGATTGTATGGAATAATGCTTATTGATGTTAAGTGCTTGAATATCTTTCCCCTATTACTCAATTTCTAAATATGTCTGTGTCCCTGGTCAAGAATATTCTTGTACAAGCTCCATGAAGCCAACCAATCTACACAATACACATCATTACTTTCTAGTTTCTATACATGAATGCTTGCAAGCCATAGAAATTCTTTCTTTTCTCACAAGCCAAGGCTTTCCCAAAATTTAGAGAATTTTATATGATTGAAGTTACAGTCTAGCAAAAAAGAAATGGAATACTTTAGCGTCCCTTTAATTTCAGAATATTATTTTGTTTCTATTTTTTAATATTTGTATTCATTTGAATTGCTAGCAAGAAGAATGTTCTGGCAGTGAGTACAATCAGGATCGCTTAACACTTTTTAGATTTAAAGCAATTTTTGAAGTGAGGCCTAACATTTTTGCCATTTATCTATACAATTTTTTTCTCAAAAGATTACAACAAAACAATCCAAAGTAGAACTTGAACACAAGTTCACAAGATAATAGCTTTTTACCATCTAATTAAACTAAACAACAATAGACATCAGAAATTTGATAATAATAACAATAGTATTATATAAAGTTTAAAACATTGAGCATTTCTTCGTAACAAATATATTGACAAATTATGATGCCCAAATCCCTTACTTCAACAAGATAATAGCTCTCAAGGCTTTCTTCGTAACAAATATATTGACAAATAGAGAAGACGATAGACTAACAAGAGGGAATGGTTTTTTTTTGGAAACAATAAAAAACAAACATATTGTCATTTTCTATCATTGTTGTTATTTTTTTTTGACAAATATCATTGTTGTTGTTTAAGTGGATTTTTATTGATATTTTGTTGTCATTTTCAATAGCTTGTGTTGTATATTTTATCCTAATATTTTGGATAATTAGTGGGTTGTTATTTTTAAAGTTTCTTATTGTAATTCTAGTATTTTTTATCTCCATTTGTTTACAATTATAAGTTAGTAAATAATTAATAACAAGTATAAATTCGTTTAAAAAAGTATAAATGAAACAGTGAAACAGTGTTTAAAATATAATTTTTACAACACTAACAAGTATCCGTGGGTATCCATGAGTACCCGTCAATGAATAATACCCATTTAATACCCGCGGGGGTATGGGGCAGGCACAAGTCTCATGGGCCTCTTGCGCGGCGGGTAGCTGATACATGTGCCCACCCCGCCCCGTTTGCATCACTATGTTTTTTACGAACAATAATGAATTGTCATCAGTGATGCTTCTCAGTTTTAGTAGAAAGACGTATAATTTCTATACATGAATGCTAGCAAGCCATAGAAATTCTTTTCTCGCAAGCCAAGGCTTTCCCAAAATTTAGAGAATTTTATATAATACTAGAAGTTAGAGAGTCTAGCAAAATAAAGGAATACTTTAGCGTCCCTTTAACTTGTCCACATCCCCGTTAACATGTCCACATCCCTGTGCAACGCACGGATTAGTGTTAAATGGATTTTTAAATAATAATGAGAAACCACAAATTTTTTATTGTTCATATATGCTAGTAAAATTAGATTTAAGTCAAACCATAGAATTTCAACTAATAGAAAAGAGAAATCAATATTTGTCATATTTTATTTATTTATTAAATACCATTTACGATCAATACTTAAAAAGTGAAACTAAAATGCAAATATGAACACTAATTTGAAAACACTTCTAATACCGATCAGTGCAAAATGTAACCCTAAAATGTTATTAGGTATATATGCATGCCGAGGCAAGCACTAAGTTCACCAAATTTTTTGCATTCAAAGGTGACGTAGTTCTTTGATAGATAATATTTGTTTGTTAGTATATTTAAGTAAAAGTGAATCTGGTGTAGTCATCTACTTTTTGTGATTTGCGTGTTCAAACTAAAAAGTTGATTAAGCGAATTACTATGAATATTTATTTAAATGGATTAAGTGAATATTTTGAGTTAAGAGAGAAAGATAGTTGAATTAAAAAAAGATAAATATTAAAAGTTATGATAAATTTGTATTAAAGAGAGATAATTGAATTAAAAAAATATTAAAAACTAGTAATATTTGAGAGAGAAAGATAATAAGAGAATGAGAGAATTTGAGAAAAAGAGAATGGTTGATGTGGAGAGAGAAAATGATTGAAATGAAAAGAAATGAGGGAATTTGGGAAAGAATGAATGATTGATAAGGAGAGAGAAAATGATTGAAATGAAAAGAAAAATAAAAAAGTAAGTTAGTAAAGGTAAGTGAATAAAAGTACAATAATTCTCCTAAAAATTGTGAGGTGACAAATAAAAAAAGTGTAATTTTATAAATTTGCTAGCATATGATTTTATTATATTGTATTCACATATTAAGAAAATATAAAATATGTTTCATGGATTCTAAATTATTAATTACATTTCTTATTTTTCATATCACAACTTTAAATGTTAAACGGAATGAGACGGAGATGATAGATTTCTATTGGAGAAGAAAGTAAGATTCAATTATTATCATAATAACCATTATTAAAGATAAGAGAATTTGCTGTTACACGTTTTACACGAGGCAAGGAAGTAATTATAAAGAGATGCTCCCTCCGGGCCTATTTATATGAAAAAGTTATTTTTTAGGTTCATTGAAAAACTAATGTATTTAAATTATAATATTGTCCAGATACATCAGTTTTCTAATAAACCTAAAAAGTGATTTTTTACTTATAAATAAGCCGAGAAGGAGTAATTATGAAATTGAAAAAGAGGGGGCAAAATATTACTACGTCAATCACATCAACCCCATGAGGATTATGATATGTGTTCTTTTATTGGGTGACACATTTCATGTTATAACATTATCTACAACAATTAGCCTAATTATCTGTTTTTATATTGACAAAGGCGATCTCGTCGGCAAAAAGTAGCGGATAACAGATAAGCTAGCTTATAGTGGATGAGTTGATGGCGGATAGCGGATGAACTAGCGGATTGAATTTAAAGTGTTTGGTAAAATTAGCTGTTGAACTAACTTATAGATATAAAATGACATAAATAGACATTTATAATTAATGTTTAAATATGAGAGAAAATATTCATTTAGTTGGAGATAAATGAGAAATTTAATTAAAGTAGCAAGGGTAAAAATGAGAAAAAATGAAACGCTATGAGCTATAAGTTCGAACGCTACATCAAGTAGCATTTCAAAAAATGTTATAAGCTACTAAAAAACGCTATAAGCTACCCATGTCAAGCACTTAGTCTCATCCGCTATAAGCTAGCGGATTGACATTGCCAAACAGAGCCAAAGTGATTAATAATTAGTGTGTTAGTTGTTAGAGGGGAGGAGCTGAGTATGGATAATTTGGTTTCCACTCCATTGCGCTATATACAAACAAACACCAGATACATGTACACACATATTATTGACTTCAAAAAATAATATAAACCTAATATTAGTCAAAACTTTAATTTTTTGTAAATTTGTAATGTTGGAAATTTATTATATCATTCACTCAAATTTTATTTAAAAATATTATTATATTTTATTTTCATTCATTTGTAATTTTTATATATGATTAGATTGAAAAAACAATTTTCTCTACTGTAACCAAAAAAAGATTGAAAAAACAATTTTTCCTAAAAAAGAGTTGGGAATATTTTTTGAGTAGTTCTTTAATTGAATTATAACTGTAATGACAAACTTTTTCTTTCACAATCAATTAAAGTGGGAGTAATAGTGGCAAGGGAGCAACCACTCCGAGTCGAGTAAAACCAAAATAGGTGCCAAAGAATTGTAATGTTGATGCCTCTCCAAAAATCAAACTTGAGACCTTTGATTAAGTTGAAAAAACGACCTGCACCATTTCATACAAAAAAAATGTCGGTAATGGGTACGAGTACTTAGGTATATAACGAGTGAAATTCGTGTACTAAGGCTCTGTTTGATAAAAAATAGTGGATAGCGGATAAGCTAGTGGATAGCGGATAAGCTAGCTGATAGCAGATAATTTATAGCGGATAGCTGATAGCGGATAAACTAGCTAATGGTGAATGAAGTGTTTGGTAAAATTAGCGATTGGACTAGCTGATAAATGCAAAATGACATAAAAGAACATGTTTAATTAATGGCTAGATTTATTTAATCAATATAAAATATGTTAAAATTGTTAAATAATGTATTAATTATTTTGCTATAAATTCATGACGATTAAACTAACTACTAAGATGCATACAAAAAAAACTAACTACTAAGATATTTTTAGATTAAATTTTTAAAATTTATATTTTAATAGTCTAATTTTTATATTTACTTGAAATTTTAATTTATATTTTTATTTAATATTCATGAAAGTCAAATTTATTTATTTACTTGAAAGTCTAATCTATTTATTTACTTGATAACTAAACTAATTTATTTATTTATTTATTATCAACTAATTATTTATTTTAATAGTGTAATATATTGCTTTAAAGTTATATTTTATATGTGTGTGTTAAAAGAAATGAATAAAATGTATATTCATTTTTTGATTAAAAAAGAATAAAAAAGGTATATAAGCAGCAAACAGGTTGTAACGTAAGTGACATTTTTTTAGGTGAATCTGACGTAAGTAACGTAGACACCGATAAGGCCCATTATGTGTTTGTGTTGTATTGTAGCCCATTTTTAGTTTACTAGTTAATGGGCCTGCTGTTGTTGGACATAGCCCAGTCCATTATCCATTCATTTCAGGGTTTTTTTTATACCCCCATCAGCTTCCATGTACCCCCACCCAAAATCGTAATCCCAAAAATACCCCTGACATAAATTACAAAAATTGACTTTTGGAAGATTCTCTGGTGGGGGACCACTTAATCTGGAAATCGGATTTACCTAAATGGAAGGTAAATCTGATTAGCTTTAAATACGACGCATAAGTCAAATCGGATCTATCAAAATGACAGATAAATCCGATTTGACAATTTAATTCTGAACAGAAGGCGAAATATTAATAAATCGGATTTAGCTAAATCCGATGCGCAATCGGATTTACCTAAATCCGCCTTTAACGTAAAACAAATCGGATATACCTGGATGAGGGTATATCCGATTTGTAAAAAATAGAAAGCGGATTTACGTTTGAAGTCACGTAAATCCGCTTTGTTTTCTTTTTTTTAATTATTTACTTTATAACTGTTGTTCTATTTTGAAACAGGTATTGTGCATACAGAGTCGCAGGTCGTTCCTTTCGTGGTAGACACTACAGAGGCATTCTGGACGGAGAGGGTATATTTTTGAAACCAATTTTCTTGATTAAAGTTTGGTAGATATTTAATTAATTAAGTACGCAACATTTATCTATTTTTTCTATTTTGTAGATTTTTTCTACAGGCCAGGATGTTGAAGAGTGGGCTAACGCGGTTGGGAGGCGTATTGGAGTTGTGGTTATCATCGTAAGATCTGACAAAGCTGGAGGTAAAAGGGGTTCTAGAGATAAGATTATATTTGGTTGCGAGAAGCAAGGGAAGTGGTCTAATGATTCTAGAGTTTTCGGGTCTAAAAGAAGAAGCTGTCCGTTTACATTGAGAGCTACTTGTACAATACGTCATGGGGGTTGGCGTGTTAATGTTAGGTGTGGTCTTCACACACATCAGTTGCTTACTACCCCGGTTGGGTCGACAGCTTTTGGTCGTTTAACTAAGCCGCAGAAAGCTATTGTTAATGAGCACACTGATCTGAATGTTGCCCCGAAAGATTGTCTTACTGCTTTGAAGAACCATTATCCGGACAACGTCACTTCTCTTCCTCAAATATATAGGCAGCGTTACGCCTATAGGTCTTCTAAGAGGGGTCCTAGAACGGACATTCAAGAGCTTTTGAGATTGATTGACACGCAAAATTATTTATGTTGGAGCAGAAAATTTGAGGGTTCCGATGTGGTCAGTGACATCATGTGGGCGCATCCCACTTCTATTAAGTTATTCCGGTTGTTTCCAAAGGTTCTTATTCTTGACACCACCTACAAGACCAACAAATACAATCTACCTCTATTGGAGATTGTAGGTGTCACTTCAACGGAGTTAACTTTCTCGGTTGCTTTTGCTTATATTTTACACGAGCTTGGAATTCATTTTACTTGGGCATTGCAGCAACTAAAAGAATTATTTGATTTGCACGGGCTTCAGCCTCAGGTGTTGTTGACTGATAGAGATCTTGGTCTTATGTCCGGTATTGTTGATGTCTTTCCTTCCGCTACAAATTTGTTATGTTCTTCGCACGTGACTAAAAATGTGAAAGCGAAGATTAAAGAGTTGGTGCACGTGGATAGGCAAAAGGACGTCCTCTGTCTTTGGCATAACATTATTGATTCACTTGACGAGTCAGAGTACTCAACTCACTTGAAGATTTTTGAGGACTCCTGCGTTGATTTGCCCGCTCTTATTAAGTATGTGCATGACACGTGGTTGACAAAGCATAAGGAAAGATTTATCTTGGCATGGACAAACCAGATCCCACACTTCGGGAATCAGACCACCAATAGGTATTTTTATCGTAGCTTAAATTTTTTTGACACGTGTTTAGTATTTTTATCGTAGTTTAAACTTTTTTGACACGTGTTTAGTATTTTTATCGTAGTTTAAATTTTTTGACACGTGTTTAGTATTTTTATCGCAGTTTAAATTTTTTTGACACGTGTTTAGTATTTTTATCGTAGTTTAAATTTTTTTGACACGTGTTTAGTATTTTTATCGTAGTTTAAATTTTTTTGACACGTCTTTAATATTTTTATCGTAGCTTAAATTTTTTTGACACGTGTTTAGTATTTTTATCGTAGCTTAAATTTTTTTGACACGTGTTTAGTATTTTTATCGTAGTTTAAATTTTTTTGACACGTGTTTAGTATTTTTATCGTAGCTTAAATTTTTTTGACACGTGTTTATTGTTATTATTTAAGAGTCGAGTCAGCTCATTGGACTTTGAAGAGACAGTTGAGGACTTCTGGAGGTGACTTGTCTAAGTCTTTTACATCTATGCATGAGATGCTTACTATTCAATTTGATAAAGTCATCGGGTCTTTTCAAAGAAGCATCAACCGTATTGAAGTGGCTTCCAATACTCCTTTGTTTAAAAAGCTTCGCGGTCTTGTCTCTTTAAATGCTTTGGATCATATTGTTAAAGAGTTTTCAAAATCGACATCTGGGGTTGGATATGACAAAGCCCGCTGTGGGTGCATTATTAGAAAGACACATCTTCTTCCTTGTGCTTGTGAGCTAGGTGTGTACCATGTCTCCGGTACTCCTATTCCGTTGGATGTTATAGACGACCATTGGAAAAAATTGAGTTTGGATTCTATGGATGATAAATTCTCGCAGGAAAAATCGGCTGACTGTGATATTTCTTACCAAATGGAGATGATTTGGGCGAGATATAATCGTATGACTCCTGAGGAGAGATTTGTCTTCAAGAAACAACTTAATGAGCTTGCATTCCCTGCCACTTCTTCAATGGTTGCACCAGCCTTGTCGCCGGTCTTGACCGTGAAGATGGACCAGCTCAGAATCAGAAGGATAAAGGCCCTGACAGCAGGACGCATGTCATCCTCTATGGACCCTCTAGTAACAATTTCCTGCAGCCACTCAAAACGGTAATACGGGCCAGATGAAGCTCGACACTCCAGCCCCGCCTCCTCTATAGTCACACCTAGATAAACATGTGCTAGGTGGATGGCCTGATCAGTGGTGACCGAGGTAGGTGGGGCTCTGAAGTAGTTCCCCGTAATGGGTAGATGCAGCAAACAGGAGACATCATCCAAAGTAATCGTCATTTCACCAAATGGTAGGTGAAATGACGATGTCTCTGAGTGCCACCTCTCAACAAAAGCAGACATCAGCTCATGGTCCACCTTTGTGTGCCCAGTCGAGACGAGGGGGGCTAATCCGGAACCTGTGATAAAGGCCCATAACTGGTGGTTTTGGGAAAACCCAAGCAATCTCTGAGCCAGCTTGTTACCATGGTTGGTAACCTTCAATTTACGCTCATATGTCTGCATTATAAAAAAATAAGGCTACGTAAATCAATTAAAACTAACAAAGCTACGTAAATAAATAAAACTTACCGGGTCTCTCAATATAATAGAACAGACATGAGATCTTAGCCCAGTGAATAGCTCATGCTGCTCCTCATGCTGCTGAGGCTGATGATAGGGCTCCTCCTGGTACTGCTGATACTGCTGCTGCTGATACTGGTGCTGATAATACTCCTGCTCAGCCATAGAATGGCCCTCAGACATAGAATGCTCGTCAAGAGGATGCCCCTGCTGGCCCTCCTCATACTGATAGTCCGGGGCCTCCTCCACCTGTTGATACTGCTGCTGTCGCCTATGGCGGGCAGGCGCATGTCCCGCAATCCTGTGGCGGGTGCGTGAACTCGGAGCACCTGGCGATGCCCGAGACGAGGACTCCCCTCGATACCTGTTTGACACTGAAAAAACAAATTTTAAAAAAAATAAAAATCAAATCGGATCTACCTATATCCGATGGGAAATCGGATATAGGTAAATACGATGGGAGAATCGGATTTAGCTAAATCCGGCTTACTTGTTTGCGCTGTCGCTTTGTGGATCGGAAGTACGTAGATCCGATGCGTAAGTCCGATGGGAAATCGGATGTAGCTCTGAAGGGTAAATCCGATAATCTCTAGAAAATTTCTGGTCAAACGGATGCAAGTGAGAAATGGTAAATGTTTTGTAATTTTATCAAAATTTTAAGGGTATTTTGGTATTTTCATAGGGCAGATGGGGGTAGATGAGAGTTGATGGGGGTACAAAAAAAAACCCTTCATTTCATTTCTATTTTTTTGGACATAGCCCAGTCCATTATCCATTCATTTCATTTCTATTGATTAGCTTGTATCTCAGTTGATAATCTCAACTTGATGTTGTGTATAAGACTTCGGTTAATCAATGAATTAGTGTGAGAGTTACCTACTTCAACTGATTTCTGTTTCTAACAACTGGTACCAGAGCTCCAACTTGGGGCCTGGAACCGAATTCGTTAATTCACCAAGAAGTTGTTGCAATCAAGAAGATATGATCGTGTTCATCAATGGCGGAAGAAAAGAGCTTCGTGCAGCCTGCAGTACCAAGATTCGAAGGGTTTTACGATCACTGGTCAATGCTTATGGACGATTACAGAAACCTCCACACCGGAGCAAATCAAAGCTGCCAAGGACGCAAAATTGAAAGACCTCAAGGCAGAGAATTACCTCTTTCAAGCAATTGAAAGAAGTATAATCGAGACTATCCTAAACAAGGATTCAACAAAGGGAATTTGGGATTCGATGCAACAAAAGTACAAAGGATCATCAAAGGTGAGGCACGCACAGCTGCAAGTTCATCGTGGTGAGTCTGAGACACTTCGCATGAAGGAAGGCGAGACGGTAACAGAGTATTTTGCAAGAACTCTTGCAGTTGCGAACAAGCTGAAGGCGCTTGGAGAAGACGTTCGAGAAACGATGGTAGTGGAGAAAGTTATGAGGTCAATGACGCAAAAATTCAACTATGTGGTGTGCTCCATCGAAGAAGCAAACGATGTAGCAACAATGTCCATAGATGCACTGCAAAGCAGTCTCATAATTCACGAACAGAGGATGCAAGGACTTAGGGAGGATGAGCAGGATCTAAAGGTCACTGGTGGAGGAAGATCTCGAGGCAGAGGAAGAGAGTGAGGGGGAGCAGGATCTAAACATGTTATTTTATGTCATTTTGCATTTATAACGAGTGAAATTCGTGTACTAAGGCTCTGTTTGGTAAAAAATAGTGGATAGCGGATAAGCTAGTGGATAGCGGATGAGCTTAAAGCGGATAAGCTAGTTGATAGCAGATAACTTATAGCGGATAGCTGATAGCGAATAAACTAGCTGATGGTGAATGAAGTGTTTGGTAAAATTAGCGATTGAACTAGCTGATAAATGCAAAATGACATAAAATAACATGTTTAATAATAGCTAGATTTATTTAATCAATATAAAATATGTTAAAATTGTTAAATAATGTATTAATTATTTTGCTATAAATTCATGACGATTAAACTAACTACTAAGATGCATACAAAAAAAACTAACTACTAAGATATTTTTAGATTAAATTTTTAAAATTTATATTTTAATAGTCTAATTTTTATATTTACTTGATAACTAAACTAATTTATTTATTTATTTATTATCAACTAATTATTTATTTTAATAGTGTAATATATTGCTTTAAAGTTATATTTTATATGTGTGTGTTAAAAGAAATGAATAAAATGTATATTCATTTTTTGATTAAAAAAGAATAAAAAAGGTATATAAGCAGCAAACAGGTTGTAACGTAAGTGACATTTTTTTTAGGTGAATGTGACGTAAGTAACGTAGACACCGATAAGGCCCATTATGTGTTTGTGTTGTATTGTAGCCCATTTTTAGTTTGGGTATTGCTTTTCCCACACCCCCTCCTACTCGAAACACACCCCATAAGGGTGTGAAAAGACCAAAAGGCCAGGCCAAACCTCTTTTTTTTCACGAATTTTCACCTGTTCGAACACGGGCATTCGAACAGGTTCGAATGACATCGTTCGAGTGTGTTAAATTTTGACTTCACACCCTTTTGGGCGTTTTTCACCTGTTCGCATGAGGTCATGCGAACCTGTTCGCATGACCTCGTTCGAACACATTCGAACGACATCGTTCGAGTGTGTTAAATTTTGACTTCCTACCCTTTTGGGCGTTTTTAAACTGTTCGCATGAGGTCATGCGAACCTGTTCGAACAATGTCGTTCGAACAGTCATAAAACACGTCCTCGCAGCGTCTCACGCGAGGTTATTTTTGGAATAAAATTTGTTAAGGGGTGTGAAAGAGTAGGAGGGGGTGTGGGAAAAGCAAAACCCTTTAGTTTACTAGTTAATGGGCCTGCTGTTGTTGGACATAGCCCAGTCCATTATCCATTCATTTCAGGGTTTTTTTTATACCCCCATCAGCTTCCATGTACCCCCACCCAAAATCGTAATCCCAAAAATACCCCTGACATAAATTACAAAAATTGACTTTTGGAAGATTCTCTGGTGGGGGACCACTTAATCTGGAAATCGGATTTACCTAAATGGAAGGTAAATCTGATTAGCTTTAAATACGACGCATAAGTCAAATCGGATCTATCAAAATGACAGATAAATCCGATTTGACAATTTAATTCTGAACAGAAGGCGAAATATTAATAAATCGGATTTAGCTAAATCCGATGCGCAATCGGATTTACCTAAATCCGCCTTTAACGTAAAACAAATCGGATATACCTGGATGAGGGTATATCCGATTTGTAAAAAATAGAAAGCGGATTTACGTTTGAAGTCACGTAAATCCGCTTTGTTTTCTTTTTTTTAATTATTTACTTTATAACTGTTGTTCTATTTTGAAACAGGTATTGTGCATACAGAGTCGCAGGTCGTTCCTTTCGTGGTAGACACTACAGAGGCATTCTGGACGGAGAGGGTATATTTTTGAAACCAATTTTCTTGATTAAAGTTTGGTAGATATTTAATTAATTAAGTACGCAACATTTATCTATTTTTTCTATTTTGTAGATTTTTTCTACAGGCCAGGATGTTGAAGAGTGGGCTAACGCGGTTGGGAGGCGTATTGGAGTTGTGGTTATCATCGTAAGATCTGACAAAGCTGGAGGTAAAAGGGGTTCTAGAGATAAGATTATATTTGGTTGCGAGAAGCAAGGGAAGTGGTCTAATGATTCTAGAGTTTTCGGGTCTAAAAGAAGAAGCTGTCCGTTTACATTGAGAGCTACTTGTACAATACGTCATGGGGGTTGGCGTGTTAATGTTAGGTGTGGTCTTCACACACATCAGTTGCTTACTACCCCGGTTGGGTCGACAGCTTTTGGTCGTTTAACTAAGCCGCAGAAAGCTATTGTTAATGAGCACACTGATCTGAATGTTGCCCCGAAAGATTGTCTTACTGCTTTGAAGAACCATTATCCGGACAACGTCACTTCTCTTCCTCAAATATATAGGCAGCGTTACGCCTATAGGTCTTCTAAGAGGGGTCCTAGAACGGACATTCAAGAGCTTTTGAGATTGATTGACACGCAAAATTATTTATGTTGGAGCAGAAAATTTGAGGGTTCCGATGTGGTCAGTGACATCATGTGGGCGCATCCCACTTCTATTAAGTTATTCCGGTTGTTTCCAAAGGTTCTTATTCTTGACACCACCTACAAGACCAACAAATACAATCTACCTCTATTGGAGATTGTAGGTGTCACTTCAACGGAGTTAACTTTCTCGGTTGCTTTTGCTTATATTTTACACGAGCTTGGAATTCATTTTACTTGGGCATTGCAGCAACTAAAAGAATTATTTGATTTGCACGGGCTTCAGCCTCAGGTGTTGTTGACTGATAGAGATCTTGGTCTTATGTCCGGTATTGTTGATGTCTTTCCTTCCGCTACAAATTTGTTATGTTCTTCGCACGTGACTAAAAATGTGAAAGCGAAGATTAAAGAGTTGGTGCACGTGGATAGGCAAAAGGACGTCCTCTGTCTTTGGCATAACATTATTGATTCACTTGACGAGTCAGAGTACTCAACTCACTTGAAGATTTTTGAGGACTCCTGCGTTGATTTGCCCGCTCTTATTAAGTATGTGCATGACACGTGGTTGACAAAGCATAAGGAAAGATTTATCTTGGCATGGACAAACCAGATCCCACACTTCGGGAATCAGACCACCAATAGGTATTTTTATCGTAGCTTAAATTTTTTTGACACGTGTTTAGTATTTTTATCGTAGTTTAAACTTTTTTGACACGTGTTTAGTATTTTTATCGTAGTTTAAATTTTTTGACACGTGTTTAGTATTTTTATCGCAGTTTAAATTTTTTTGACACGTGTTTAGTATTTTTATCGTAGTTTAAATTTTTTTGACACGTGTTTAGTATTTTTATCGTAGTTTAAATTTTTTTGACACGTCTTTAATATTTTTATCGTAGCTTAAATTTTTTTGACACGTGTTTAGTATTTTTATCGTAGCTTAAATTTTTTTGACACGTGTTTAGTATTTTTATCGTAGTTTAAATTTTTTTGACACGTGTTTAGTATTTTTATCGTAGCTTAAATTTTTTTGACACGTGTTTATTGTTATTATTTAAGAGTCGAGTCAGCTCATTGGACTTTGAAGAGACAGTTGAGGACTTCTGGAGGTGACTTGTCTAAGTCTTTTACATCTATGCATGAGATGCTTACTATTCAATTTGATAAAGTCATCGGGTCTTTTCAAAGAAGCATCAACCGTATTGAAGTGGCTTCCAATACTCCTTTGTTTAAAAAGCTTCGCGGTCTTGTCTCTTTAAATGCTTTGGATCAAATTGTTAAAGAGTTTTCAAAATCGACATCTGGGGTTGGATATGACAAAGCCCGCTGTGGGTGCATTATTAGAAAGACACATCTTCTTCCTTGTGCTTGTGAGCTAGGTGTGTACCATGTCTCCGGTACTCCTATTCCGTTGGATGTTATAGACGACCATTGGAAAAAATTGAGTTTGGATTCTATGGATGATAAATTCTCGCAGGAAAAATCGGCTGACTGTGATATTTCTTACCAAATGGAGATGATTTGGGCGAGATATAATCGTATGACTCCTGAGGAGAGATTTGTCTTCAAGAAACAACTTAATGAGCTTGCATTCCCTGCCACTTCTTCAATGGTTGCACCAGCCTTGTCGCCGGTTGTAACAGCCCGAAAATAGTAGATTAATTTTCTAGTTAATTAAATGAGGTTTAGGTGGTAGGAGATAATTAATTAATTGATTTAATTAATTATTTAGGGTTTTGAGTGTTAAATAAATAGAATTATTTATTTGGATAATTGGACCTAGGGTTGGGTTTAGATGGTGGTGGCGAGTTGAAGTGGATTTGGAGAAGCCCATGATTAGGTCATTAAGTGGAAGCCCATGTCCATTAAGCTAGGCGCCTATATGATGCCAATCTTAGGGTTTGGTGATTCATTCCAACACTTTAGAAAAAAATAGAGAGAGTGGGACGGCTTGGAGAGAGGAGAGGCGTGACACCCTAAGAGAGAGAAGAAAGGAGAAGGGCGCAAAAACCCTAGAGGAGAGAGAGGAAGATTTCGCATGCACCAAGGAGGGAGAGGAGGATCTTAGTTGCTGAATTTTGATGGTAGCTTGCTCACCAAGAGATAGGTGTTCTTCAATTATGAGGTAAGGGGGCTCTCGTTCATAGTTAATAATTTATAAACCACGAAATCATGGGGATTAGGTGTTAGGAGTAGTTGTTTAAATTGGTTCATGAAATATTTGAGTGATTGGGTGATCGTTTGATATATATGTGGCTGAAGTGTGATGGTTGTTTGTGTTGTTGAATTCACTGTTTTGAGATGTTCTGACATAGGTTTAGTATTTCAGTGACTGAGAACGTTTTACTAATTGAAAAATTATGTGGTTTGTCATTTCGAAAACTTGATTGAATGCTTGTTAATTTGGCGTTGATTTGGTTGCATTTGGAGTTGTAAAACTTAAGTTATAGGTGAAACAAGTTAGGTTAAAATTCTGGAAACGATTTGGGTAGAGGTTCAGTATTTCGGTAACTGGGAACGTTGTGTTGACTGAAAAATTATGTGGTTTACTATTCTGGAAAATAGACTTAATGCTTGTTAATTTGGCACTGGTTTGGTTGCGTTTAGAGTTGTGTAGCTCGAGATATGAATTTCACAAGTTAGGGTAAGATTCTGGAAACAATCTGGATATAGGTTCAGTAAATCTGTGGTCGTGAGTGTTCTATTCGTCTAAAAATTATGGGGTTTGTTTTGTTGGAAAGTAGACTTAATTTCCTACTGAATAGGCACTGATTTCGCTAAATTTCATTGAGAAATGAGGGAGAAGGTTTGATTTCAAAATGACTAATAATTCTGTCCGAATTTTGTGGGATTTGTTGCTCCGAATTTTGTGGGATTTATTGCTCCGAATTTTGTGGGGTTTGTTGCTCCGAATTTTGTGAGATTTTATGCTGCTGTTTATATTGCTCTGCTACTCTATGTGCTGTCTTGGTCCCTATGGGTGTTGTTTAGTCCTTTGGTGACAATGTAGTCGCGTAATTAATTGTGCTTGGTGTGATTGGTGTGCTATTCTTAGAGCTGAAATTTTGGAGATGTATAATGGTGATGTATATAAAATGGTGAGATAAATTATTGGTGAGTTTATTGGTGAGTGCCCTCAAGGCAATGGTCTATGACCTTTCTTTTGGTGTTGGTGAGTTAATAAAACTATTGGTGAGTTAAATAAATTATTGGTGCACATGTTATCGCATTGTTGTGGTGATTTTGGTGTGTATGGTGCATTGTTCATAGCGTCACATAAACCATGTGCATATTTGGTGAGCAGAGGCTTCGGCCTAATTATATTTGGTGAGCAGAGGCTTCGGCCTAATTATATTTGGTGAGCAGAGGCTTCGGCCTAATGGATCCACATGCATATGCCCAGTGGAGTTTTGGGTTGCATCTCATACATTGCATACGCGTCCTGTGTTTGATTGCGTCTTCTTGAACTAATGGTGTAACTGTATTCTGGGTGTAACTGTATTTGGTGTGACGGTACTTGGTGTAACAGTATTCGGCGTAACTGGATTTGGTGTAACTGTATTATTGGTGTAGTAAATTGATGGTATCCCTGGTGTGCCTATTATACTTTGTTTCTTGTTTTATCTATTATTATCTATGTATTGAGACTCACCCTACTGCGTCGTGTTGCCTCGTATGTCGGCAACCTGCAGGTGACGGTGACTGAAGGTGGCTAGAGATTCTTCTTCTAGTATGGTCGAGTCGGCTCTGATACGTAGCACTCGGGAGGGTTGTCCTTGTGTCTTTCCTTATGTGTTATGTATATGCCTTTCTAAGTTGTAAACCTTTTGAAGTATGATTGCCAAGTTAAACCTTTTTATTTCCGCTGCATGTTTTTGAAAAGAAGTTAGTTATAATTAAAGTACTCTGTTTGCGAAGTGGTTTTCCGGTTCGAAAAATGTGACACTCTTTTGGCGCAAAAAACTCTGATATTTTTTTAATAAACCGTTGGGTAGAAAAAGGGGTGTTACATTAGTGGTATCAGAGCAATGGTTGGTCCGTCCGGCCAAGTCATCGAGTCGTTGTGTCGGTTAGCGACCAACTGTTGTCTTTTTAGTGCTAACCAATGTTTGCGTTGCAGGTACATCAAAAGTTGCCAATGGTAAGTGATCTTGTGGGGGAGACATCCCTACTAGTGTTATGTGTTTTGTGTATCCCTATGTGCTGTTGTCTGGTTTGTTTTTGACCTTCCCTGCTGTGTGAACTGTGTGTGATTGTTAGTGGGAGAGTGTTAGTTTTAGCGGATAAATTTCGAGGGCGAAATTCTTTTTAGGGGGGGAGAGTTGTAACAGCCCGAAAATAGTAGATTAATTTTCTAGTTAATTAAATGAGGTTTAGGTGGTAGGAGATAATTAATTAATTGATTTAATTAATTATTTAGGGTTTTGAGTGTTAAATAAATAGAATTATTTATTTGGATAATTGGACCTAGGGTTGGGTTTAGATGGTGGTGGCGAGTTGAAGTGGATTTGGAGAAGCCCATGATTAGGTCATTAAGTGGAAGCCCATGTCCATTAAGCTAGGCGCCTATATGATGCCAATCTTAGGGTTTGGTGATTCATTCCAACACTTTAGAAAAAAATAGAGAGAGTGGGACGGCTTGGAGAGAGGAGAGGCGTGACACCCTAAGAGAGAGAAGAAAGGAGAAGGGCGCAAAAACCCTAGAGGAGAGAGAGGAAGATTTCGCATGCACCAAGGAGGGAGAGGAGGATCTTAGTTGCTGAATTTTGATGGTAGCTTGCTCACCAAGAGATAGGTGTTCTTCAATTATGAGGTAAGGGGGCTCTCGTTCATAGTTAATAATTTATAAACCACGAAATCATGGGGATTAGGTGTTAGGAGTAGTTGTTTAAATTGGTTCATGAAATATTTGAGTGATTGGGTGATCGTTTGATATATATGTGGCTGAAGTGTGATGGTTGTTTGTGTTGTTGAATTCACTGTTTTGAGATGTTCTGACATAGGTTTAGTATTTCAGTGACTGAGAACGTTTTACTAATTGAAAAATTATGTGGTTTGTCATTTCGAAAACTTGATTGAATGCTTGTTAATTTGGCGTTGATTTGGTTGCATTTGGAGTTGTAAAACTTAAGTTATAGGTGAAACAAGTTAGGTTAAAATTCTGGAAACGATTTGGGTAGAGGTTCAGTATTTCGGTAACTGGGAACGTTGTGTTGACTGAAAAATTATGTGGTTTACTATTCTGGAAAATAGACTTAATTCTTGTTAATTTGGCACTGGTTTGGTTGCGTTTAGAGTTGTGTAGCTCGAGATATGAATTTCACAAGTTAGGGTAAGATTCTGGAAACAATCTGGATATAGGTTCAGTAAATCTGTGGTCGTGAGTGTTCTATTCGTCTAAAAATTATGGGGTTTGTTTTGTTGGAAAGTAGACTTAATTTCCTACTGAATAGGCACTGATTTCGCTAAATTTCATTGAGAAATGAGGGAGAAGGTTTGATTTCAAAATGACTAATAATTCTGTCCGAATTTTGTGGGATTTGTTGCTCCGAATTTTGTGGGATTTATTGCTCCGAATTTTGTGAGATTTTATGCTGCTGTTTATATTGCTCTGCTACTCTATGTGCTGTCTTGGTCCCTATGGGTGTTGTTTAGTCCTTTGGTGACAATGTAGTCGCGTAATTAATTGTGCTTGGTGTGATTGGTGTGCTATCCTTAGAGCTGAAATTTTGGAGATGTATAATGGTGATGTATATAAAATGGTGAGATAAATTATTGGTGAGTTTATTGGTGAGTGCCCTCAAGGCAATGGTCTATGACCTTTCTTTTGGTGTTGGTGAGTTAATAAAACTATTGGTGAGTTAAATAAATTATTGGTGCACATGTTATCGCATTGTTGTGGTGATTTTGGTGTGTATGGTGCATTGTTCATAGCGTCACATAAACCATGTGCATATTTGGTGAGCAGAGGCTTCGGCCTAATTATATTTGGTGAGCAGAGGCTTCGGCCTAATTATATTTGGTGAGCAGAGGCTTCGGCCTAATGGATCCACATGCATATGCCCAGTGGAGTTTTGGGTTGCATCTCATACATTGCATACGCGTCCTGTGTTTGATTGCGTCTTCTTGAACTAATGGTGTAACTGTATTCTGGGTGTAACTGTATTTGGTGTGACGGTACTTGGTGTAACAGTATTCGGCGTAACTGGATTTGGTGTAACTGTATTATTGGTGTAGTAAATTGATGGTATCCCTGGTGTGCCTATTATACTTTGTTTCTTGTTTTATCTATTATTATCTATGTATTGAGACTCACCCTACTGCGTCGTGTTGCCTCGTATGTCGGCAACCTGCAGGTGACGGTGACTGAAGGTGGCTAGAGATTCTTCTTCTAGTATGGTCGAGTCGGCTCTGATACGTAGCACTCGGGAGGGTTGTCCTTGTGTCTTTCCTTATGTGTTATGTATATGCCTTTCTAAGTTGTAAACCTTTTGAAGTATGATTGCCAAGTTAAACCTTTTTATTTCCGCTGCATGTTTTTGAAAAGAAGTTAGTTATAATTAAAGTACTCTGTTTGCGAAGTGGTTTTCCGGTTCGAAAAATGTGACACTCTTTTGGCGCAAAAAACTCTGATATTTTTTTAATAAACCGTTGGGTAGAAAAAGGGGTGTTACACCGGTCTTGACCGTGAAGATGGACCAGCTCAGAATCAGAAGGATAAAGGCCCTGACAGCAGGACGCATGTCATCCTCTATGGACCCTCTAGTAACAATTTCCTGCAGCCACTCAAAACGGTAATACGGGCCAGATGAAGCTCGACACTCCAGCCCCGCCTCCTCTATAGTCACACCTAGATAAACATGTGCTAGGTGGATGGCCTGATCAGTGGTGACCGAGGTAGGTGGGGCTCTGAAGTAGTTCCCCGTAATGGGTAGATGCAGCAAACAGGAGACATCATCCAAAGTAATCGTCATTTCACCAAATGGTAGGTGAAATGACGATGTCTCTGAGTGCCACCTCTCAACAAAAGCAGACATCAGCTCATGGTCCACCTTTGTGTGCCCAGTCGAGACGAGGGGGGCTAATCCGGAACCTGTGATAAAGGCCCATAACTGGTGGTTTTGGGAAAACCCAAGCAATCTCTGAGCCAGCTTGTTACCATGGTTGGTAACCTTCAATTTACGCTCATATGTCTGCATTATAAAAAAATAAAAAATTAAAAAAATAAGGCTACGTAAATCAATTAAAACTAACAAAGCTACGTAAATAAATAAAACTTACCGGGTCTCTCAATATAATAGAACAGACATGAGATCTTAGCCCAGTGAATAGCTCATGCTGCTCCTCATGCTGCTGAGGCTGATGATAGGGCTCCTCCTGGTACTGCTGATACTGCTGCTGCTGATACTGGTGCTGATAATACTCCTGCTCAGCCATAGAATGACCCTCAGACATAGAATGCTCGTCAAGAGGATGCCCCTGCTGGCCCTCCTCATACTGATAGTCCGGGGCCTCCTCCACCTGTTGATACTGCTGCTGTCGCCTATGGCGGGCAGGCGCATGTCCCGCAATCCTGTGGCGGGTGCGTGAACTCGGAGCACCTGGCGATGCCCGAGACGAGGACTCCCCTCGATACCTGTTTGACACTGAAAAAACAAATTTTAAAAAAAATAAAAATCAAATCGGATCTACCTATATCCGATGGGAAATCGGATATAGGTAAATACGATGGGAGAATCGGATTTAGCTAAATCCGGCTTACTTGTTTGCGCTGTCGCTTTGTGGATCGGAAGTACGTAGATCCGATGCGTAAGTCCGATGGGAAATCGGATGTAGCTCTGAAGGGTAAATCCGATAATCTCTAGAAAATTTCTGGTCAAACGGATGCAAGTGAGAAATGGTAAATGTTTTGTAATTTTATCAAAATTTTAAGGGTATTTTGGTATTTTCATAGGGCAGATGGGGGTAGATGAGAGTTGATGGGGGTACAAAAAAAAACCCTTCATTTCATTTCTATTTTTTTGGACATAGCCCAGTCCATTATCCATTCATTTCATTTCTATTGATTAGCTTGTATCTCAGTTGATAATCTCAACTTGATGTTGTGTATAAGACTTCGGTTAATCAATGAATTAGTGTGAGAGTTACCTACTTCAACTGATTTCTGTTTCTAACAACTGGTACCAGAGCTCCAACTTGGGGCCTGGAACCGAATTCGTTAATTCACCAAGAAGTTGTTGCAATCAAGAAGATATGATCGTGTTCATCAATGGCGGAAGAAAAGAGCTTCGTGCAGCCTGCAGTACCAAGATTCGAAGGGTTTTACGATCACTGGTCAATGCTTATGGACGATTACAGAAACCTCCACACCGGAGCAAATCAAAGCTGCCAAGGACGCAAAATTGAAAGACCTCAAGGCAGAGAATTACCTCTTTCAAGCAATTGAAAGAAGTATAATCGAGACTATCCTAAACAAGGATTCAGCAAAGGGAATTTGGGATTCGATGCAACAAAAGTACAAAGGATCATCAAAGGTGAGGCACGCACAGCTGCAAGTTCATCGTGGTGAGTCTGAGACACTTCGCATGAAGGAAGGCGAGACGGTAACAGAGTATTTTGCAAGAACTCTTGCAGTTGCGAACAAGCTGAAGGCGCTTGGAGAAGACGTTCGAGAAACGATGGTAGTGGAGAAAGTTATGAGGTCAATGACGCAAAAATTCAACTATGTGGTGTGCTCCATCGAAGAAGCAAACGATGTAGCAATAATGTCCATAGATGCACTGCAAAGCAGTCTCATAATTCACGAACAGAGGATGCAAGGACTTAGGGAGGATGAGCAGGATCTAAAGGTCACTGGTGGAGGAAGATCTCGAGGCAGAGGAAGAGAGTGAGGGGTGGCAGAGGAAGAGGAAGACAACAAGTTAACAAGGAGACAATCGAGTGCTATCATTGTGGAAAATTAGGGCATTATCGAAATGAATGTCCTAATTGGGATGATAAGGCAAATTATGCTCAAGATGGTGAAGAAGAACTATTCTTGCTGATGGCTCAGACACATGGTGAAGATGATGAGCAAGAAGAATCAACTCTCTTGATGGCCAGCACTGACAGTTCAGAATCAAAGAACCCTAAGGTTTGGTATCTTGACTTTGGTTGTAGCAATCATATGAGTGGCAATAGAGAATGGTTCATTGAATTAGATGAAGGATACAATACCTCTATGAAACTAGGAAATGATACTAGGTTGCAAGTAAAAGGAAAAGGAAATGTTAAATTGAAAATAGATGGCATAACTCAGATCATATCTGATGTCTATTTCATTCCTGATTTAAAAAACAATTTACTGAGTATAGGACAGTTGATAGAAAGGGGCTTATCTGTTTTGTTTAAAGATAATGCTTGTAAAATCTATTACCCTGATAAAGGGATGATTGTTGAAAGCCAAATGTCCTCGAATAGAATGTTCTTGACTCATATAGAGAGCATGAATGGTAACTGTTTTAAAGCAACTGCTAGTGAAAAATCCAGCCTACTGTGGCAACAGATATGGCAATCTGAGTTTCAAAGGTTTGAAATTGCTAAGTCAAAAGGGAATGGTGAAGGGCCTGCCAAGGTTGGAGGAGCCCTCAAAGGTGTGTGAAGATTGTATGATTGGGAAGCAGTATAGAGACTCATTTCCAAAACAAAGTGCCTGGAGAGCAAGCCAGAACCTTCAACTAATTCATGCTGACATTTGTGGGCCTATCAAGCCAGAATTCCACAGTCATAAGAGGTATTTTCTTACCTTCATAGATGACTACAGTAGGAAGACATGGGTGTATTTACTCTCTGAAAAATCAGCTGCTCTAGAATGTTTTAAAGTGTTTAAAGCTAGAGTAAAGAAGGAAAGTGGAACTGCTATTGAATGTTTGAGGACTGATAGAGGATGGGAGTTCACATCTTCAGAGTTTGACAATTTCTGCAAGACAAATGGTATTAAGAGGCAGCTGACAACAGCTTATTCACCTCAGCAGAATGGTGTAGCCGAAAGGAAGAACGGGTCAATTAAGAACATGGTAAGAAGTGTTCTCTCTCAAAAGAAATTGCCAAAGACCTTCTGGCCAGAAGCAGTTAACTGGTCAATGTTTGTACAAAACAGAAGCCCAACCTTTGTTGTGAAAGACATGACTCCAGATGAGTCTTAGAGTGGAGAAAAGTCATCAGTACATTTCTTTAGGACATTTGGATGTATAGGGCATGTCCATGTCCCTGACTCTCAAAGAAAGAAATTGGATGACAAAAGCATGAAGTGTGTCTTGCTTGGGATCAGTGAGGAGTCTAAAGCCTATAGACTCTACAATCCTATTACAAAGAAACTAATCACCAGCAGAGATGTAGTTTTTGAAGAAAATGATAAGTGGAATTGGTTTGAGCATTCTAAGGAGGGTAGCAACTCTGTGGTGGATTCTGCAGACATAGATTTGGAGGAAGAAGATAACACTGAAGGTGTGATTGATTCTGAAAGTGATGAGCCTGATGAAGAAGATGGAGAAGACATAGCTGAACCAACCAACACAGCAAATGCTACTGCTGCAACAAGTGATGAAAATAGTTCTGAAGCACATGAGGAAGGGAGGATAAGGAGAAAACCTGCTTACTTGAGGGACTATGTAACTGGTGATAAACAACATGATGAGCTAGTCTTTGCTGTGTTTACTCAATCAGAAGATCCGGTTAGTTATGAGCAAGCAGCCAAAGAATAGAAGTGGATGAAAGCTATGAGAGCTGAAATTGAAGCAATAGAAAGAAATCACACTTGGGAACTTATTGACTTGCCTCAAGGAATGACATCCATTGGTGTAAAGTGAATTTTCAAGACCAAATAGAATGAGAAAGGAGAAATTGAGAAGCATAAAGCAACATTAGTAGCAAAAGGGTATTCTCAAAAGGAGGGAATAGACTACAAAGAGGTGTTTGCACCAGTTGCAAGGTGGGACACCATTAGAACTATTCTAGCTCTTGCTGCTCTTAAGGGCTGGGTGGTGTATCAGCTAGATGTAAAGAGTGCATTTCTCCATGGAGAAATCACTGAGACTGTTTTTGTAGACCAGCCTCAAGGCTTTGCAAAAACTGGAAAGGAAGGGAAAGTGTACAAGTTAAAGAAGACACTATATGGTTTAAAACAGGCGCCAAGGGCCTGGTATAGCAAAGTAGAGTCCTATTTCTCCAAGGAAGGTTTTGGGAAGTGTCATTCAGAATACACCTTGTTTGTGAAAACTAGTCCAAAAGGAGGTATTCTAATTGTTAGCATTTATGTTGATGACCTGATTTTCACAGGCAATATGCTGAGATGTTTGATGAATTCAAGTCCTCAATGAAAACGGAGTTTGACATGTCTGACTTGGGCAAAATGTCTTACTTCTTAGGAGTGGAAGTAATTCAAACTGACTCTGGTATTTTCATTGGTCAAGCAAAATATGCAAAGGAAGTGCTCCACAGATTTGAGATGTTTGACTCTAATGCTGTGAAAACTCCTATAGTTCCAGGCTGCAAACTTACAAAAGAAGGAAGTGGGGAAGTGATAGAAGCTACAAGCTACAAACAAATAATAGGAAGCTTGATGTACCTTGTAACAGCCATTTCTACCCGGTAATTTATTAGCGTAAAATCAGAGTTTTGTTTTTAACAATAAAACGGATGTCACATTTCTCAAAACAACTCGAATACATAGCACTTTTAAAACATCAACATCAAAATTTATTCAATCACGCAGCGGAAAAATTCAACAAGTTTAATCATCAATAATTGTTGCAACTGTGCAAGGTTCATAACGTCAAAAATCCAACAAAAGGAAAACATGAATAAAAAATAGTCAAGCGTTCATCCCCCGAGTGCTACGTATCAGAGCAACGACACCGTGCTAATGAAGAACTATAGTCTTCATTCGAGATCACCTGCACGTTACCAACATAGGGGTAACATTCAAACAGAAGGGGTGAGATATCACACATTATAAGGAATCGTATGAAAGACCGTATATACAGGTCAGAAAGTCAGATAATCACAACAGACAATTATAGTCACAACAGTCAACAGGTCAACAACAACATGGACATAACAGTCATTATCATCATAATGGTCAACGTCGGCACAACAAGCATATATCATCTCAATAGTTAATATACAATAAACAACACGTCACAGCAGACAGTGACTTCAATCATGCGGCATGAATGCAGGATGCTCAACAGATGGCCGTCTGCCCTATAATGCATGATGGTACCGAAATCCAGCCCGTAAATAGAGGCTTCCAACAAATCCACGCCAAAAGAGGCGATCCAACAATTCAGAGACAAGTTCCAGGGCCATCTGTTCTATATGCACATGATATGCATGCGACTCAATGATGCAACACAGACAAACAATAGCCATACACATCAACAACGGCCATAGGCCTACAACAACGAATCAATAAGGGCCACCGGCCTACAACAACAAATCCATGCCTAAAGAGGCAATCCAACAATGGCCACCGGCCGACAACAACAAATCAACAAGACAACAGGGCGCTAAGGGCGCCAACAACCACCCACAAAACTAGGGATAGCCAACGACCACCCCAAAAAACAGGAATAGCCCTAGGAACAGCACATAAAAATAGGAACAACGCATAAAAATAGGAACAGCAACAATGATTTTCAGAAACAGCAACAATAATCTTCAGAAAAACAGCAACAATGATTTTTCAGAAAACAGCAACAATAATTTTTCAGAAACAGCAACAATGACTTTCAGAAAACAGCAACAATGAATTTCAAAAACAGCAACATTAATTTTCAGCAAAACAGCAACACAAATCAGGGCCTGGCGCCCAGGAGCAGGGCGCCTTCAACAGGAACCGAAGAACATGACACGGACCATGGCGCCTAAATCAGCAACAAACACAGGAACATACACAGGAACATGTACAGGGCATGGCGCCTAAATCAGCAACAAACACAGGAACATGTACAGGGCATGGCGCCTAAATCAGCAACAAACACAAGAACATGTACAGGGCATGGCGCCCAGAAGCAGGGCGCCTAATTCAGCGGGGAACACACAGGGACAGTGACACGGACTTGGCACCCAGGGGCAGGGCGCCGTTTCCAGCAACCAAACAGCAACATAAAAATAGAGGGACAGGGCGCCTAGGGCGCCAAATTCAGCATGGCACATGTGATTTCAATTCAATTTCTATGATCATGGCAATCATCAAACAACTTTAGGGCATGGGAAATATCAAACATAGGCTACAAATTTTCAAGGCAACATGAGATGCACATATTATTATTCATCAATCACACGAATTCAACAACATATGACATCAATTCAAGTAATGAACATAGCAACATCAAAACTAGGTTCTAGGGCATGGGAGCATCAACACATAATAAAATCGTTAAATCAAGGCATCAAGACGTAACATCAACATATGAAAATCATGACACACCTATGGTAATTATCAAAACCCTAACCCCACATGCAACCCTTCATACCACCCCTTATAAAGCATGAACCTCACCCTTACCTTAGCCTTAGATGAGTACACAACCCTAGCTTGATGGATGTATGAAACCCTAGCCCTCTTCCCTCTCTTTGGCGTGACTTCTCTCTCTCTTCTTCTCCTTATTAGCGCCTCTCCTCTTCTCTTCTCATGTTCTAAATGTGTTTGTGTTTCTAATATGAGAGAAACCCTAACTTAATCCCTTATATGACTAATCAATCATTCCCTTGGGCTTTTTACTTAGCATCATGCGAATTCCTCATGGGCTAACTCACCCCCATTCGCTATTACTATTCCTAATAAGGACCAACACACTAACATAGAATAAATAACAATTATAATATTATTTCTATCACATAAACCCTATTTAATTAATTAAATAAATAACTAATTAATTTTGGGGCGTTACATACCTTCCTACAAGACCAGATTTAATGCACTCTGTGTGTCTTGCTAGCAGGTATATGGAGAGACCAACCACCATGCATCAGTAGGCAGTGAAGAAGATACTGAGGTATCTTAAAGGAACAATAAATCTGGGAATCATGTACAGCAGAAGGGGTAATTCAGAACTCATAGGTTATGTTGACAATGATTATGCAGGAGATACAGATGATAGGAAAAGAACGGGAGGTTATGTGTTTATGCTGGGTACATGAGCCATTTCATGGTCATCCAAGAAGCAAGTTGTGGTCACTCTTTCCACTACAGAAGCAGAATTCATTTCTACGGCATCAGGCGCTTGCCAAGCTGTGTGGCTCAGAAGGATCTTAGAAATAATGGGGCAAGATCAGATGATGAGCACTGTCATTAAGTGTGATAACAGCTCCACTATAAAGTTGTCCAAGAATCCCATTCTTCATGGGAAATGCAAGCACATAGATGTGCGTTACCACTACCTACGTGACCTGGGGAAAGAAGGGGTGATCAAGCTGGAATACTGCAAATCAGAAGATCAGATATCGGACATCATGACAAAGCCTCTCAAGCTGAAAGACTTTGTGCAACTGAGAGAATGGCTGGGAATGCTTGAACCCAGTGATTTAAACTAAGCTGCAAATTGTAGCTAGTTTAAGGGAGGATATGATAAGGCCCATTATGTGTTTGTGTTGTATTGTAGCCCATTTTTAGTTTACTAGTTAATGGGTCTGCTGTTGTTGGACATAGCCCAGTCCATTATCCATTCATTTCATTTCTATTGATTAGCTTGTATCTCAGTTGATAATCTAAACTTGATGTTGTGTATAAGACTTCGGTTAATCAATGAATTAGTGTGAGAGTTACACACTTCAATTGATTTCTGTTTCTAACAGCATAACAGAAAACAGGTGAGAAGCTAATTTTTATTTTAGTTTATTGATAACAAAAGGGTGAAAGAGCGAATCAAATATCTCACCGGTGAACCATCAAAATTGACCGTAGGATATTGTGTAAAATGTTATGAGTGATTAAGATTGAATCAACTAGTATTAAATCTCAACCGTCGATAAATTTTTATATTAAATCCTACGGTCATATTTAATGGTTCACCGGTGAGGGATTAGATTGCTCCCTCACCCTAGAAGCACCCCATAAGAGGAATATTATAAAAATAATAAGGGTAAAAAGGACTAAAAAAGATGAAACGCTATAAGCTATAAGCTCAAACGCTACTTGAAGTAGCATTTCAAAAAACGCTATAAGCTACCCCAAAAACGCTAACTGCTACTGCTTGCCAAACACATCTAATTTTTTCATCCCCTATCCACTAGTCAAATTCGCTAGTCAAATCTGCTATAAGCTGGCGGACCTGACTTGCCAAACAGAGCCTAAAATTGATATCCACATGGATATGGATTTGACTATGCGTGTTTTGTCATAGTTCGAATATAATGATGACTAATGAGTACTATGGTATTGTTCTGTATCTTGCAGTGTTGTAGAGACTGCAGCTGGTAGGTCTCCTGACGTCCGAGTGATGCGTTAAGGTGATCCCGAGTGGGGTACCTGAGACGACCCTCTCCTCATCATAGTAATCATTTACACTTAATTTCTTAATCTTAAAAGAGATACATTTAATACTTTACATAATTATATAACTAAAAATGCATCACATAGATAAAAACATAATTTTAAGAGTCTTACAAAATATGTGGCAATACTAAAGCCACTCAACATATATTAGCGTGTTACAAAACAACGAAACATAAAAACATAAAACAAAGCCAGCTAAATAACTAATATAACGAGACTCAAAAGACTGATACACTGGCTAAACAAAACAGATTCTCTCAATGAGACACCTGGCTGCTCCATCATATCGCATTGACATCCTCGGTGCCTTCAACGTCCATCGTGGAAGAAAGAGTATCTCCTTCTGCTACAAGTGGCGCCTCGGCTAAATCTAAGTGATACAATAAATATACAAAAGAAAACACGTAGGGCTAAGATACAAGTATAAGTCAGAAAATGAGAAGATAAGGTAAAGCTTCATTTAAACATGTCACAAGCACATCGAATAAAAATTCTTATCTTCTATCTTTTATTTATATCTTATTTCTTAGACTCTAATATTCCAATACTATATGTCGACTCTGGCCATATCCTGATGCCACAGACGTCCCTACTATAATTCGCAGACGCCACTCGACTGTCACAATCACTACAAAAAACGGAACGGATTGCAGGGGTTTTTAAGTCGTTTAGCGGGGGTTTTAAACCCCCGCAACATATTCTGCGGGGGTTTTAAAAAACGCCGGAGAATCAAGTGCCGCAATCTGTTTGCGGGGGTTTTAAGGAAACGCCGTTATCGGTACTGTTGGCGGGGGTTTTACTGCGGGGGTTTTTAACCCCCACAATTAGTGGAGGTTTTTATGAGGGGGTTATACACCTCCCTAACCCGAGTGATTTGTAGGAGTTTTTTTTTAGATAAGCTGTAGGAGTTTTATTTTTGTGTAGATTTTTGATTGTCATATAGTTTATAGGACTTTTTTGTGGGGGTTACAACCTCCTATTAGAGACAATATTTCTTTTGCAATTTGAGAATTTCTTTCCTTATCTCATTACAATATTTTTATCGCTAATGACTATACATACATCTTACATAACACTTCCTAAACTGAATCAAAAAAACTGAAAATTTCATTAAAAATATAATTGTGATAATATAAATGTAATGTCAAATATCTAAAATATTTGATATCATCCAACTCAAAAACATAATAAAAAGAAACACATTGTAGCTCAAATATCTATTGTCAGACAGCTCAAAATGATAATAGCATCAAAGAAATCCTATACTAAAGGATCCTAAAACTATTAAGTGTTGCTAGCACCGAATGATCCACTTGCATCCATCGGAGAATGAGGCTCACTTGCATGATCACTTGCCTGAAATAACAAAAGAAAAGCTTTAATTATATTTACATGTGTGTGATAACTAAATAAAGGCATTCTGCCAGATATCAAAGATAAAGCATATATATTTACATGTGCAACAAGCTTTAATTATTTTAACTCAAGTAGCTGGCTAGATATTTATTCAAGAGGACCTCCTTGTATATAAGTGTATTGTTCAATTCAGAAGGTACATAACATCATTGATTCTCACTAGTGCAAAAATGACATTAGAATTAGACATTTAAAGTCAGGCGCCCAGATGCCTGACTACATAGGTAGACACGGTGGCAAACTTGTAAATAAGTGGCAAAACTCGCGAGTATTAAGGTCAAGCGGATACACGCCTGACGTCTAAAGTGAAAAAATAGGGAAAAATAAGACTTTAGAAGTCAGGCGTGTAAGCGCCTGACTACATAAGTGACACGGTGGCAAACTTGTAATTAGGGGTGAATTTTTTTTCTTCTGTTCTAATACTTTAGACGTCAAGCCTCTATTCTCGCTTGACCTCTAAAGTCCAAAAATAGAATTTTTTTTCCCCTTACGCGTACCTCTCCACTCTCAAACGTGAACCCTAACATTCTCACGCTACTCTCTCATTCTCACGAAGCCATTCTCACTCTCAGCCATTCTCAGATCAACAATCTCTCCATTCTCAGATCAACACTCTCAGATCAACACTCTCACTCCCTCATCAGTACGCTCACTCGCGTTTCTCCTCCCCCTCACCTCTCACCGTCGCGTTTCTCCTCCCCCTCACTTTACGCGAAGCCAGCTCTCCACCTTCTCACTCTCAGAACACGCACACGCACACGAACGAAGCCTTCGCCTCTTTCTTTCTCCGTTCTTCTCTGGTTCCTTCTTCTTCCAAGCGAAACCCTACGATTCTGATCTTCTTTACGCGAACCCTAGCCTCTCAGAAGCCTTCGCCTCTTTGTTTCTCCTTTCTTCTCTGGTTCCTTCTTCTTCCAAGCGAAATCCTAAGATTCTGATCTTCTTTACGCGAACCCTAGCTCTCCACCTTCTCACTCTCAGAACACGCACGAAGCCTTCGCCTCTTTCTTTCTCTGGAAAGGTATGGTTCTCTCACTTATCTTTCTTGTTTCACTGATTTCTTTAATCTTCAGCAAAACCCTAAGATTATGATCTTCTGTTTTCAGGCTCTCTGTTGCAAGGTTTTGCTGCGGACTGTTCCACTAGGTAGATTCTTCACTTAGATTCTGTTTTGCTGTTGATTTGATGATTTTCCTTTTCAAAACCCTAACTTCTGTGTTTGCTGTTTTGTGTGTGGCTGAGACGTGTGCGATGATCTTCAATGCTTTGAAGTTCTCTTCACAGAGATGACTTACGAAGGTAGAAATCCCCTTTCTCTCTTTTCTGTGCTATTTCTGTTTCTGTTTTTGTGATTGTAGAACAAATACTCACTTGTGTTTGTTGTTCTTTTGTTGTTGAAGTTTTGTGTAAAAGATCAGAAATTACTCAATGGTAAATTACCAACTTACCATGGTTTGTGTAAATGAACAAATACTCATTTCTGGTAACAGATCAGAAATGTATGATTTTATTAATTTTTGGTGTTACTGCAGATATACCCTAATCCTTTGCAAGACAATCCTGCTTACTCAGTAGTCAAGTGAGTTGTTTCACTTCTCATTTGTTTGGTGATTTCCTTTACTGAATTGCTTTATTGATAATTGATTTATGAATTGAATTTTACTTTGTCCTTTCTCAGGCAATATTTTGTGCATGTTGATGACACTGTTCCGCAGAAGGTTGGTAGTATTTGGTATTTTTGTTTTTATTGTAGTACTTTTTAATTAGTTACATAATTGATTTTATGTAGCTTATAAGTGTCACTTTGAACATTGATGAAAACCATCTTCCTAGAATTGAAAAGCATTAGACATTAACTAATCTCTATATTAAGGTAGAATTGCAAGTACAGGATGAACATTTAAGACAGTGATCCAAACTGACAAATAAACACCGCACACTATCACATGGTCACACTAGGGTTCAACCTTGGGAGTCAGCGTCCTCATGTCGCTGAGCAGTAGGGGACAGTTGGTGGAATGTTGTTTGTTATTAAGACACCATTACCTTAGCTTACATGTCATTTATTTCCACTTTTGTTTTGACTCGTGACAGGTAGTTGTCCACAAAGATAGTCCAAGAGGGATACATTTTTGGCGTGCTGGACCATGTCAGAAGGTATGTTTCCATGCTGTTTTCATTTATTTGTACAATCATTAATATGTTTGGTACCTTAATTTTTCTGTATGGTCTTTTGAAATTGGATTTTCAGGTGTATTTTGAATCAGATGAAGTTCAAGCTGCTATTGTTACATGTGGGGGTCTATGTCTTGGACTCAACACTGTGATTAGGGAATTAGTCTGTGGATTACACCAGATGTATGGTGTCAAGAGAGTTCTAGGAATTGAGGTATGTGGATATGTTTGTTGCATTAAATCACTGATTTGTTGCATCTTTCTTTTTCTCGCGGGCTGGGGAAATTAAAATGTATAGAAGGCTCTCTTAGTTTTTTTATTGGCCTGCATAACTTAGAGAAAATGTTGTGATGTTGAAGGGAGGATACAAGGGTTTCTATGCTGAGAATACAATCACAGTAACTCTCCAAATACATACAGATCAGTTGCTATATCATAGTTTTTTATTGGTCTTCATAACTTAAGAACATGTTGTGATGTGAAGGGAGGATATCGAGGTTTCTACTCTCGCAAACCAATATAGTATCTGTGCTATTTTTGTTTCTGTTTTTGTGATTATAGAACAAATACTCAATGGTAAATTACCACTTATGCAAAGAAGGTTCACTTAACTGACCTTTGTGTAAAAGTCTGGTGGAGAGCACTTATCAAAGTGAGTAGGACTGAAATCTAAGCTCCAACCATGTCCCATGTATACTTTTACCTGTTATTGGACATGACAACTTAACATTTAAGATGTCACCAAAACAAATGAATTTACCTTGTAGTATTCAGTTTAGTATGTTATGCTTACCTTTAATGTCTTCTTCACTGGCATCATCATTCTAGGATCAAACTGATTGTCACATTGAAGTTTCTGCATTAGAATTTGAGGCTTTTTTACATAACCACATCCTCCATTTGCCTTGAACATTCCCTGCATTAACCACTGTGATTTCCCATCAGTAGTGCCGGGGCAGATAAGTCATTTGGACGTGATATATCTGATGCTCATTACAAGGCTTGCTTATATGCTGGAATTAACATTAGTGGCACCAATGGGGAGGCTATGCCTGGACAGGTAACTATAATCAGTTTTAAGGCATGTTAGTTAGCTGGCTTAGTTAGTTAAATTTGTTAAGTTTCAGTTAGTTGAGTTTCTGCCTTTATCAGTTTTAAAAGCAATATATAAGTTGCTGTATTGTAATATATAAGTTTCATTTGTTTCAATCAATTTTCCAATTCTTTTCTTTGGGTAACAAATGAAATTCCATATAGAATAAGAAGTTGCTTTTAGTTGAGATTGTTTTGTTCCTTTTAATCTTTGTTTATCTTAATGAGTTCTAACTCTATTTTTGCCCTTCTGACTTGGAACTGGAAGCAGCAGATAAAAGCAAGAAGGCTAAGAAAAGACAAACAACATCTGATCCTGATCTTCCAACCACAACTGACAAAATGGATTTTGGTAAGAATTATAATATTCTAAATTGCTAATTAACTTGAGTAAACTTGTCATATCTTCATCAGTTATCTTTGTTAATATATATTAACATTTTTTCCTCCTGTCTTGTAGGGTGTTCTCGGAATCAAGGTGAAGATCATGCTTGATTGGGATCCTAAAGGGAAGCAAGGCCCCAAGTCCCAAGTCCCCAACCTATAGAACATCCTAAAGTAAGCATTTATCATTCAATAATAGTAGAAGTACTAGCTAGTTAGCCCCAAGTCCCCAACCTATAGAACATCACATTAGTTTCATTACACACCCATTATATTCACCCATGAATCATGATGACACAAAAGTATACAGTAGAAATTAAAGAACTAGCTAGTCAACCAAAAAAGAGTAGTAGAAGAGAAATAGCCAAAGAGTAGATAAGGACACAGAGTAGCAGAATACGTTTTGATTTTGATGGGGGTTAAAAGATGGTACTGTATTGTATTTCAAGGTTAGAAGAAGAAACCAAAATAAATACTCCAGCACTGTAGGTGGTCAGTTATTTTCAGAGTTAGAAAAAAGCAAATAGAATAGTAGACATAAATTCCCAAAATGAGGTTTCTTAGCATAGTATTTGTTTTTGTTTTGTTTGTATATTTTATGCTTATAATATACTGTAATGCCTGCATACGTGGTTGAGATATAAAGAAGGAGAAAATAACAAGTGTTTGATAATTGTTGCATCTTCCCTTAATTCAAATTCTTTGCTGGTGTTGTTGATGGAAGAAATATTTGGGCCAATAATCTTGCATCTTCCCTTAATACCTTGCAGGCACTTGGGGACATTGTTGGGAAGGGTACTTATTATTGACTAGTTTTTTTTATTATATATAATCAGCACGCCGCAATCTAAATGTGAATTATCATTTTTTCCTGCAGACAAAGTTGTGGTTTCCACATCCTGTTCTCTTCTTCACACCGCAGTTGATTTGGTGAATGAGACCAAGCTGGAACAAGAGATCAAGTCTTGGCTTGCATTTGCAGCACAAAAAATAGTTGAAGTAAATGCCCTGGCCAAGGCATTGTCTGGACAAAAGGATGAGGTACATCATACCCATCGTGGCGTTTTGGCCTATACTCGATATTTTTCAGCTTCTTATTTCTTCACACCTGTCACTTTGCAGGCTTTTTTTTCTTCTAATGCTGCTGCCTTGACTTCAAGGAAGTCCTCCCCAAGGGTGACAAATGAGGCTGTTCAAAAGGCTGTTAGTGTTCATCAGGATTTCAATTCTATTTTTTCTGTATTTGATAAATTTTAAGCCAGTAGAGTTCTTAAGTTGTTGGTTTCTTTTCTCAGGCTGCTGCTCTTAAGGGATCTGATCACCGAAGGGTCACTACTGTCAGTGCCAGATTGGATGCTCAACAGAAGAAACTAAACCTTCCTATTCTTCCAACCACTACAATCGGATCTTTCCCTCAGACTGCAGATCTTAGAAGGGTTCGCCGTGAATTCAAGGCCAAAAAGTAAGCATGAACTCTTCATCTTAAGTTATCTTCCACGTTCCATGATCGTTATATTTAATACTTGACATGCTATATATTACTATATGAATAGGATCTCTGAGGAGGATTATATCCATTTCATTAAGGAGGAAATTAACTCTGTGGTGAAGCTCCAGGAAGAACTTGACATTGATGTCTTGGTGCATGGAGAGCCCGAGGTGTGGAGCTGATATTTATTATTAATTCAGTAGTTTAATGAAGACATACTTCTTCTGTGAAAATATGATTCAAAACTATAAATATTGATTGGTTGAATTTTTTTTCCAATTCAGAGGAATGACATGGTTGAGTACTTCGGAGAACAATTATCCGGTTTTGCTTTCACTGCCAATGGGTGGGTGCAATCCTACGGCTCCCGCTGTGTCAAACCACCAATTATCTATGGTGATGTGAGCCGTCCCAAACCCATGACTGTCTTCTGGTCTTCAATAGCTCAAAGTTTGACCAAACGACCTATGAAGGGAATGCTTACCGGCCCTGTTACTATTCTCAACTGGTCCTTTGTAAGAGATGACCAGCCCAGGTATACAATAAAACTTTTATAGCTACTGTGCAAGTCTAAATGATGATCATTTTGCAGGATATCAGCTTCATTTAACATTAACTATTTTGTTGTTAGATTTGAAACTTGCTACCAGATTGCTTTGGCTATTAAGGATGAAGTTGAGGATCTTGAGAACGTTTAGGTTTGAGAAAGCTGGTATTACTGTCAATGGTAAATTCCAATTTTTGTTGTATTCTGAAATTTTAGAGGAAATTTTTGTTGTATTCCAATTTTAGGTTAGAGCAATCAACGTTTAGGTCCATAATGTATTGATTGTATTCTGAAATTTTATGATTTAGATGCATAGTGTGTCATTACATGTTGCCTTATAAAGAATAGATAGATCCTTTGATTGGCAAAAACTAGCACTGATATATGACTCCATGGCCCAATGGATAAGGCGCTGGTCTACGGGACCAGAGATCTGGGTTCGATCCCCAGTGGAGTCGTTTCTTTTTAACGAAATTTTTTTATAATCAGGGTGTATAGATTAAACCAAAATTTAAAAAAAAAAAAACTTTTAAGGTCAGGCGCAATAATGCTTGACTTTAAATCATACATACGAAGTCGAGCAATAATAAAAGCTTGACCTTAAATCATACTTACGAAGTCAAGCAATAATAAAAGCTTGACCTTAAATCATACTTACGAAGTCATGCAATAATTAATGCTTGACTTTAAATCATACTTACGAAGTCAGGCAAGAATAAATGTTTGACTTTAAAACATACTTACGAAGTCAGGCGCAATAAATGCTTGACTTTAAATCAGACTTACGAAGTCAGGCTATCGCTTGACTTTAAAACTCTAGACATACAAAGTCGACTTAATAAAAGTCAAGCGCCCGCCTGACTTTAAATCCCCTTTTCGCCTGACTTTAAATCCCTTTTTTACACTAGTGTCTGTTACTGAAAAGGTACACATCAAACAGAATAATAAAGAATAGTAACATCATTGATTCTGTTACTGAGATGATATGTAAAGAATAATGAGCGTTTGAGTTAAGAATGTTACTGATCAGCTGGAAACATGTTAATACATTCATGTATAAAGAGTTTATAATTTATAAATAAATGTAGACACAAGGAGCATGATCTTATGAGAATAGTAACCTCAACTTTCAACTCACCCTTTCTCTTAATATTATACAACCCTAGATCGGTTATGGGATCAAATGAGGGTTTTGGTCAAGGCTAGTTCAATGAAACTTCTATCTTTGAAAGAAAGAGACTGATCAATTCTTTCTTATATAAGTTTCCTCACTCTGGAGGACTTCTTATACCCCCCTCTGGTTGGAAGTCCCCTACATTCTTCTAAGAAAAAAGATTCTTTTATACAAACAAAAACATAACTAGTAAGAAAAGAAAGTAACAATAACAGGCCTCAACAGCCAAAATCCAAATACCTGATCCAGATTCTGCTCAGGCTCTGAAGGACTACTGGATTTTGGTATTGCCTTCACCAAGCAGGAGTAATAAACCTTGTTGATCTTTTTCTTACTGTCTTTGATAGGTTCTTCCACCTCATCGATATAGGCAACTCGAAGTGAAGGATATCTGCCAAATGAAACCAGAGACAGGCCAATTATAATAAGCACAACAATAGAACAATTTACAATTTCAAAAAATAATGTACAGTTAACAAGGCTAAAACTACTCAGTCGAATGCTTACCTTGTCATAAGCCTTAATGTGTCCTGTGCGCGAGGAGAACCAGATCGCTTGTCAATGCCATATTGTTGGCATGATACAACATATGTGAATTTCATATCAGCTACTGCTTGGCACTGTGTCCACAATGATCTTTCCCCCCGCGAATTGTCATCTAAGTTTTCCATGGCTTTGTAGCCTTCCATCAAATCTGTCCATTTGTACAGTTAAGCCAAACCACCCAAAAAATAAATAAATAACCCCCAAGCTGTATGTTTCATTAACTAGCAAATTGACAAGTAAAGGTACATGCAACTAAAAAAATTCTCTCAAATCATTCCCAAGAGATGAAAGATTCACCTTCGTCTTTGGCCATATCAAGAAAAGCCTGAAGCTCCAAAGCTTTTCTATAATACATCATACCCCTTACTGCATAAATGGTTAATATTGCAAAAATTAGTAACATTATAAACTGAGGTAACATAACTCTATACAAAGTAAAAAAAAAAATACAAAAGCACTTGAGTTTGCATGAGTATGAGCACACACTTGTCTGTGTGTGTGTGTGAGAGAGAGAGAGAGAGAGAGAGACCAGTTCTTGTCAAGGTTTGCCCTCTATATGATGCCCAAAGACGACGCTCTTCTTCTAATTCATCGTATTCATTCCCTTTAAGTTCCTCCTCACTTGAGCACTTCACTCGCTGAAGAAAGTTGTTCCACTCATCTGTGAATCTGTAACCAAAATGGTAAAAAATGCATTAGATTTCTCAATCTCATGTAGTTTCGCATTTATGCAGTAGAGATTTGGGGGTAATGGTGAACCTGGATATATCTTCTGCAAGTAAAACACTATTGAAACACCATCTTCATTTGGTGAATCTAAATCATGTAACGAGAAGAGAACCTCTTCTGTGTAGTATGGTGTTAAAACCCTATAACCAAAATTCACATAACTGAAATTAACAAAAATGTAAATGAACTGTACTTGGGGGAAATAGTTAATAACTCTCAATACATCTACCCATTTAGCTAATAGTTTTCACGGCTTACAATCTCAAGCTAAAGTACTACCAACTAAAACTTTTGGTCACAATTTTTCACAGAATTAGCTTAAATAGTTTTTATGGCTAATAGTTAACAACTCTAATTGCATCTACCCATTAAGTTAATAATTTTGATGGCTTACAATCTCAAGCTAAAGTACTATCAAATAATTTTTGCAATTTTTAGTCAGGCACAGTTTAATGAATAACAGTTATTTTTCCTGTAATCCTCTGAGAAAATATCTTACCCCTGAGAATATCTTAGAATACTAAAACATTCAATTCCATTAAATTTACCAACTAAAACTTTTGATAACAAAATTTTTAATGGAATTAGCAAAAATGCTTGATGGACCAAACTGAGGAGTTAATCATGCATATTGTGAAGGATTAACAAAATTTCAGAGCTTTTAATTTTAATCAACAAAAATATAGGGAAAGGAACTAAATTGAGATCATGCAAATCATATTTTTTAGGTTGGACGGGGTGTTTCACAATCACTGATTCCCAAATTTCGAGGTGTGTGAATAAGGACTGAAAGATAGCTTACGAAAATGAAAGCATGTTGCGAACTTTTGGTGCCATAGGCATGTCCATAAATAGTGAATTTGAGAAGAAAGATATACGCCTTCTTGCTTCCAAGTTAGATGGTACATCCATGGCAGACTCTTTTGTTGTAAGCAGCAAGAAAAGCCGTTTAATCTTTCCAAAAAAAAGGTAAACAAGTCATTAAAAATGCTTCATGAATTAAACTTGAAGCAGAATAGTTCAATTAGTAACAAACCTTCTCTGTCCAAGCTGCTGTAACTGGTTCAATCGGAAACCTGATAGCACCTTCAGATGCAAACAACTGATGTTGTGGCTCAGGGTCAAGGGGAAACATCCCCTCGTGTCCAGTACCACCAATCCACCATAACTTGAATCTACCAAACTATTAAAACAAAAAAAGCATAAAACAATATGATACAATCATGATCACGGAATAGAGGAAAAATATGGGATCGACAGGTGCACAACCTGAATATATGATCCTGATCCTCCATCATTATATCTCTTGTCACAACCTCCAACATGTCCTGGAATAGAATCACGACTTGGTCCCTATCTTTCTGATCATTTTCCAACTGCAAAAATTTCGGTGATTGGGTAAGACTCTGAAACAACATTGAAGAGAAACTGAATGCACTCTCAATAGCATATAAGAGTATTGAAATATTACCAAATATTTGATTAGCTGAACAAATTGTGCATAGAGGCTAGGAAGAGCACTCATTCTGAATTCACTTATTAGTTTACCTTCCTCTATATGTCTGTCTACCTCACTGAACATGTAGTCTATAACTCTGAAACGAAATATACAAACAAAATTAAAAAGGAATTTAGCTAAACAAAGAACCTTTCAGAAGTCAGCAAAGCTAGAAACATACATATATGTCATGCAAAATATATATATATATATATATATATATATATATATATATATATATATATATATATATGTCATGCATATTTTTAATGAAACATGTTCTTTTAATTCTTTTAATAAAATAACAATTAAAACCCAAAAGTGTCTGTCAAAAAACTTACATGCTTGCAAGTCTTTGTCTTCATATCCCAAATATAAGATGCAGAAACAGAACACAAAATCAAAACTGAAGAAAATCAAAACTGCAGAAAATCTAAAAGATGGAGAACATTACCTCAAAAATCTTCAGATGCAGAGACGCAAAAAGCAAGAGAAATTGCGACTGAGGGAGAAGAACATAACCCTTTCCTCAAAAGACCAGAACCCTTTCCTTCCTCCATCCAGAAACAGAACAACGAAAGTAACTGAGGGAGAAGAACAGAGCTTCAGCGAGGAGGAGATGCTGTCAACGATTGAAAGGGTTTCACGAATGAATCGAACTTCGGAAGAGCTTCAGCGAGTGATAGGGTTTCGCGAGTGATAGGGTTTCGCGAGTGAAAGGGTTTCAGCGAAGAGGGTTTCGGCGATTCAGTGATTTCAGCGAAAGGGTTTCAGCGATTTCAGCGACTGGGTTTTGAAAGTTGAAGATTCTGAAGCAACTGAGAGTTGAGTGAAGAGCGAAAGTGGAGAGGGAAAGTGAAGAGGGAAGGCGAAAGTGAAGAGGGAAACGCGAAACTCTCAGATTTTTTTTGACAAAAAAGGTTTCTGTGAAAGAGAAGAGAGGAAACGCGAAAGAGAAGAGAGGGAACGCGAAAGTGAAGAGGGAAAGTGGAGTTTCAGCATTTTTTGGATCAAATAGCGGGGATTTTTTCTTGACAATTTGCGGGGGTTTTAAACCTCCTCAAATTGAAACAAAATTTTTAACTAATCCCACAGATGATTCCTTTTTCGCTGATAAACGGAGGGGGTTTTTAAAACCTCCGCAAAAAAACCCCCTCTATTTGATCCATTTTTTGTAGTGAATGGAGTCTGAGTGTTATAAGTCGTTCCCTATCATAAATCGATCAGAGTAATCTAAACCTATCATTACTCCATCTGGCCGGCATAAATATAGAAATGTCCTAATAAGGACCCCGACCCGGTACTTGACCTCGTGTGTCCCATACCACACGGCTTGTGGACTTACAACATATATGCAATCTACATGATTCTCTTAGAACTGATATCTTGACGTCTGCACGCCACGACGCTTAACGCGATTCCGGTCAGCCCCTCCGTAGGTAGCCCTATCTGATCCACTGATAATCAGTTCTTGTACCAATTGATTACACAATCTTAACTTTGTTTTCTCATCACACTTATTTACACACCTAGGTTCATTAAGAAATCTTAACTTCATTACTACTATGAAATAAAGTCATGCTTCTCAATATAGCTATATCAATAAGATATTTCAGCAATTCAATAAATAATCAAGAAGAGCACATAAGCATTTCATAACATATAAACAATCAAAGCAATCAAGAAATCACTCAATAAATCAAATAATAATATGGAAGTTTTCTATGCGTTAACCGGTCCTCGACGGCCTAAATTTCACTTAACCTTAACCCCGAAGAGTAGTCAAATGATATTTAGATATCGCTGACTCTTTAACTCTAGTAGAGCTTGGGCCACTCTACACATATTTATATTAAAACTTTACGCTAACCGTGCCGACGAATACGGAATCTTGCCCCCACCTGAAATACAGCACGAGCGTAATACCCACTCCGATAACACCAACACGTACTCAAACACCCGCTACGAAACTGCGAACTCAACAATATGATTGGCTAGATTTGGTTTAGGTGTTTTTGAGGTGATAAAGCTTTAAAATAAAAATGGTGCAAATGGTTAGGTGTATATGGCCGAAGGTTATGAGTGACGAGTGATGGAAACTATAGAAATGGCCATCTATTTATACTCAAAAATAAGCATGAGGTGTGTTTTTTTTTTCACTTTTGTGTTGTCAAGATTTTAGAAGTGTTTTGAGTGACTCATGTTAGCATACCATATTCATAAGCATGAGGTGTTTGATCACCTTTCAAGTGCCGAGGATGCATGGGTTTAAAGGTGACTCATATTGTCGCAAAATTAATCCTTGTCATGGTAAAATAAAGGATTGGTTGACACCTCCTAGTTGTGCATGGATAAGAAAAAAATGTGACTATTCAAATGACACTAATCTAATTCTCCACATTCCATCGATCACATCCTTAAGAGATACATGAGGTGTAATTGTGTTATGGAGTTTCTTAACTTAGAAGGAAGGGCACATGTGCTACAAGGCGGTTATTCATGAAAAGGTAATGGTAACAAATTTCAAATCTTCTATTATTGGCTAGTCTCTATATTCGAAACTAGCATTTGCATATCCTAATACTCAACATAACATGTATATACACACTGCACGTGACATCCACATATAATTCACTTGATCATAATCTCATGTAGATACTAGTATTTTACCCATGCATACGCACAAGTGATACTGTATGATCGGTGTATTGCCATGAAGTCATAATAGTAATTTGGAAGATAATTATAAGTTGTGAACAATGTCCAAAATGTATGATTTGAAATTCAAAGTGGAAAGAGATAAGTATTATGTCATATAAGATACAAATGAAAATTATATTGAGTCGAAGAAATTAAAGGAGATTGACAATCAGAATTACATTGATCCATAATAATGTATTTAGACATATTAGAGGTAAAATATGCATCCCCGTTGACACTCCCATTTGCATCCTCGTTGGCCCTCCCGTTGGCACTCCCGTTGACGCTCTCGTTACCTCTCTGGTTGCCACTCCCGTTGCATCTACCATTGTCAGTCTCTCGTTGTCGCTTCCGTTGCCACATGTTAACTCATATTTTTCTATATGATTTAAATTAAAATATTCGTTTAATTATAAGTACTTTATTTTGTAAAGTTTGCTAGTGACTAAAGTTGTATTTATATAATAAATCTTAGTGGTTAAATTGATTGATTTGAATAGTTTTAATATAGAGATTATAGTAAGTAATAAATTTTAGATGGAGTAAAAATGAAGGTAAAAGAAAATAAGATTTTTTAAAATATGCACCCACGTTGGCGATCTCATTGTCTCTCTCGTTCCCACTCCTGTTCCCGTTGTCGCTCTCGTTGTCGATTTCATTGCCAGTCTCGCATTGCCGCTCTCTTTGTGTTGCAAATTTTGTCTTTTAGCGGTGAATTTACTAAAATAGTTGTGTTGCAAAAAGTTAAAACAAAGTCGGTATCTTCTTATAATATTAATAATGGAGTAAAAGGTAAAATATGTAGCTCCGTCGCTCTCGTTCCCTCTCTTGTTGGCACTCTCGTTGGCGCTCTCGTTCGCTTGTTGGCACTCCCGTTGCCGCTCTCGTTGCCGATCTCGTTGTCAGTCTCTCGTTGCCGCTCCCGTTGCCACATGTTTCTCCTTTTTTTCTATATGATTTAATATTACAATTGTTAGTGGTTAAATTGATTTTATTTATTACAAGAAAAATTTGATTGATTTTAGTACTTTTAATTGAGATTATAATAAATAGTAAATTTTAAATTATTTAATTATTGAGTGTAATATTAATTTAATAATTTATTTTTTTGGAATAAATAATTTTGAAACTATTGTTAGAGGTATGATTTTTTTTTTACAATTGGTAGTAGTTAAATTGATTAATTTTAGTAGTTTGAGTAAATTATAGAAATAGTTAAAAAACATTATGTTTTTAGTAAAAAAAACTGACAAAAAAGTGATTATTTTATGGAAAGAAAAACTCAAAAAAAAAGTTGTTTTTAAAATTCTGCTGTTTTTTGTCCTTTTGCTGCGTCTGTTGCAGCTTCTGATTGCAGTTTTCAATCAGTTTTTTGTCCCTCACTTTGTTTTCCTTCTACCGTTGCCACTCCCATTGGCGCTCCGTTGCCACTCCCGTTGGCATTTTACTCCGTTTTAGTAATTATAAAATAGTTATGTGGTCATTTTTGGTAGTGGTTAAATTGATTGATTTTAACAAAAGTAGTTAAATTGATTAGTTTTAGTAGTTATTTTGTAATTTTTGGTACGGGTTAAAGTTTTTTACAATTCTTCTTTTGACAATGGATAGTGGCTAATTGATTTATAGTGACTAATTGTTTTATTAATTTTAGTAGTTTGAGTAGATTATAAATATAGTGAATAATTGATTTATAGTGACTAATTGTTTTTATAAAAATATTGACAAACGGTTTTTAAAAAAACAGTGAATAAAAAAAAATTAAAAATTCATCTCTTTTTTTTAAGCAAAGAAGAATCTATTAAAAAAGAAAGAGAAAAACATAAAAAAAACCAAGGGGGGACCAAACCAAAACCCAAGACCAGAAAAAAACAAGAAACAAAGTAGAGAGACCTAGGAAGGCTCTCGAAAACCAACCAACCAAAAGAAGGAAAAAAAACAGACCAAATACATGGTTTATAATAAACTACAACAGATCAAAATGAGACAGAAACTGAGCTAGCTTTGGACCTAGTGTTGTATCCAACTGCAAAACCATTTTTTTGCCTCAATTTCTTCTTTTGTTGCTTGGTCATAACCGGTTCAAAGTACCTCTTGTTGAACTATCTGATAACCTTAGAGGGGGGGGGGGGTGAATTAGGTTATGTGCAAAACTTGAATTATTTTTTCGGTTTTCAAAAACTTTTGCAATGTTTGTTTAAATCAAATGCGGAATCTGAGATTTAAACTTATATGATGTAAGCAGGCAGATCATGCAAAGTGTACTGTTACGCTATTATCAGAGTTCAGGATAGACAGATATTATAAGCAGCGTAACAATAAATAGATCGGTGCAGTGATAGTATAATTATAACCAGATATAAACAGTAAATAAAGTAAAGAGAGAGGGATAGAGATACACCAGGAATTTTACGAGGTTCGGGATAAAAGCCCTACGTCCTCGGCCTCCGGCTTTGCAACCTTTGAACTTGCTGACAACCACTATATGAAGAATTGTTTACAAACAGGCAACTTTCAAATAGCAAATCTCAATTCCCCCGAACTAAGAACCCGAGCACACAGCTAAGGATTTCAACACCGCTTCAATCTCCCGATTGAACGACCCAAGAGCACCTCCCAGGATTTCAATACCACTTCAATCTTCCCTGAGTGAAAGACCCAAGATTACCTCCCAGGATTTCAAACCAACTCAATCTCCTGATTGAGAGACCCAAGAAAATTTCCCAGGATTTCAAACCAACTCAATCTCCTGATTGAGAGACCCAAGAAAACTTCCCAGGATTTCATAGTGACCCCCACAATAGTAGATTACAATATAGAAGCTATGATCTAATCACCTCAGATAATATGACAATATAATAGCTGAGAGAGATGAGTGACTAGATCTATAAAAAATGATATGAAAGTGATAGCTCTATTTTTCTCTTTCTCAGATCTAGAAAATGTATGTGGGAAGTAGAGAAGATGTTGTGATTTGTGGTGTGGATGAGTGTGTCGAAGAGTGTGAAGCACCTCCCTAATTATAGGTTTAGGAAAACGTAGAAATTTGAAAAAAACATTTATTGCAAAGATGAATCGATTGTTTGATGAAGTTAAAATGTTGATGAATCAATTCTTATCATTTTAGATAACATAAGAATCGATTTTATGGCTAGTTAAAAAAGAGAGGAATCGATTCTTTACATATGGAGAACATAGGAATCGATTTGTTTGTTTCTTTGGAAATAGGTAGGAATCGATTTTTACTTTGTTTAAAATGAGGAGGAATCGATTCATAGCCTATAGGATTGCTTGAAAATCGATTTCATAGTCTTTTGAAATAGAAGGAAATCGATTCTTACCTTTGGCTTATGTATATGCATGAATCGATTACATACTTCAAACATAGGGCAAGGAAATCGATTCTTGGCCTATAGGTGAGCCTAAAATCGATTTCATAGCCTATATAAGTGTATGTTTGGTTGCACGGTGAGCAGAATTGAGTTTGCAGAATTGAGTTTGGTTAAAAGTGAGTCGAATGTAACATGATTTTTGTTTGGATACATTTACTGAAAAGTGAGTTTCACCAATCATTGTTGTTTGGATAGATTAGATCAAAAGTGCTTTTGAGTGTGAATTTACCAAAATGGGTATCAACTTAAAATTATATTAGAAGCTTAATATTTGATAAAATAAACAACAAAAATACTAAATTGGCATATAAATATCTAAATTATAAAATACAATTAAAATGTATCTTATTTTTTTGTTCTATTAAATTTTCTTTATGTTGAAAATGGAAACATAATATTGCAAAGAGGGAAAAAAATGATGTCAAAAAAAAGAAATGAAGTTGAAATATGACTAGCCCATTTTTGTAAAAAAAAAAGCCATCAGGCCATTAACACTTACGGCCCATAAATCCATACCCTAAAAATTAGAAACCATATTCCTACAGTGGTGCCTTCCTACAGCAGTACAGCCGCAGTCATCTTCCTCATGTCTTCTGTTTCGTTAATCATCTCCCTCTTCTCTTCTATTTCGTTTCTTTTTTTTTTTTTTCATCTCAAAGCATTAACAATTGTCACGAATTACCTCCTTATATTTTTTCCATCTCAAAGCAATAACAGAGTTATGAAGGAAGGTGAGTGCTTCGCTGGAATTGAAGGAGTTACGAATTACCTCCTACTGTTTAAGGTGTTTTCCATGTTTTGTAAGCTCAATATGAGCTAATTTCTCATAGTTGAGATGCTGGATCTGATGTAACTAGATTTTCTATGTTATTTATGAAGTATGTTTAATGTTGTGCATTTTACTTTGTGTGTGATAATATTTCCATTTTAGAGTAGGATTGGCCGTCTATTCTAAATAGCATTTATAAATTCAGAGATGGTTTGTAAATTAATCTCACAAGGTAATATGGGTAGTGGACATTAATGAGAGATCTTGATGTTCCTTGCTTAACCCTAGAGATAGGAAGGCATAGCCCATAAGGTGAATACTGCCGGTGCTCAAGCAGCCTAGGAGGTACTTCTTTAGGGTTTAGAGATAAACTCTTGCAAGGAAAACCTAGTGTGAAGTATTCGAGAGAATAACGTCTTATTGCTGCAGCCCCTAATGCTGCAGCATTGAACATACCCTTAATAGCATATTAATGAAGTTACTGAAGTGAATGCATTTCAGCTTGTTCTCATCACTGATTCTTAAATACCATTCCCATTATTCCTTATTTTTCATTATTGTTTATGTTACCCAAAATTTGTGTGTCATTTACTTTCTTCACTAATTTGTTATCAAAATTAAACTCTTGCATTTAACTAAATTCCTCGTGGGAACGATCTCAGTTACCCTTTATTACTTGTTAAGACAGTGTATACTTGCACTAAGTTTTCACACAACACATATGCTATAGCATCCTGTGTTGTAGCATCATAAACAAACACCAGAGTAAAAGCGATACTAATATGCTAAGAATTTCAACAGTAAAATTAATTTCAATCCCCGGCAACAGCGCCAAAAACTTGTGGATTTTACAAACAGATGCGCAAGTATACGCAGTCGCAACAAATAATACAGTAGAAATACAGGTCGAACCCACAGGGATTGTATTTAATTTACAATTGTCATAACTTAGCAAATCAGTGTGTAAAATAAAAACACTATTTGAGTGTAGTAAAATAAAGGTTTGGTTTGCAAGGAAATAAAAAGGGAAACTATATGATGAAGACTAGTTGGATTGCTTTCACTAAGTAACTTCTCTTCTGTGTTAGTGCTATAACATTAGATGCTATAGCATCGAGTGGTGTAGCATATGTTGCGTGCCTTTCGGTCACTTTCTCCAAGGTTTCGTGACAAGATCCTATGTCTAGGCTTCAAGTAAGTCCACCTCTGTATTTTAAAGACCCCACAGTATTCACTCTATGAACTAAGCCCTCCTATGTCTAGGTCTGGGCAAGGATTGTTCTAAGTGCCCTTAAAACAACCACTCACTCACATCAATCTTTGAGATCAAATCATGAACCATTTTTGAACCCATGAATGCACTTGTTCTAGTTAGCTAATCCCAAAACAAGTTTGAAAGCATTAAAACACAAAGATTGAAATGCATACATCATAATATTATATTACTAACACATAAAGAGTTATTACAAAGCTTAAGCAAACCAACTACAAGATGTTTAGCTCATGTTTAGCAATATCAACAACTTACAAATAATGGAGTTCATGTCACCAAAACAGAAAGTAGAAGAAGAATGCGCAAAAG